>VYZQ01032853.1:173604-283199 GCA_013400655.1 Mystacornis crossleyi | reverse complement strand
AGACCTTGTTTTGTACAAAGTCATTTTAAATTCATACATATTAAAAATAACTGAAAAAAAAAATCCAGTGCTGCTTCCACCACTTCCCAGCCATGGTCCATCTCCTTTGCTCTGCATGCTGCTTGTCTCTTCTCTTGTCTACCACCTTGAAATTACCACTTTTTGCACTCTTTTTCCCTTTCTTGGAATTGCCTTTGAAGAAATGCACATAAAGAGCTATTCTTTGGGTCAGCATTTTAATTAGTTTTAAGCTTTACATTTCTGTTTCCTGGGTCTGTACTTATTTATTATTATTTTCACTGAATCTTTGCCTGAGTGTTTGCATTGATTCTGATAACTTTGTGGGGTGCTTATCTGTACAAATAGATCAATAGCTTTTGGACACCACTTTCTGAAGCAATAAACTGAGAGACTTCCTTTGAACTTGAAAGCTTCTGTACTGCATTTATTAATACAGCAAGCTATTGCAGATGTATGATCCACAAAATTACTTCAATCCCATGCTAAAGGGAGTAGATTTTCTACCTTTTCTTCCTGGTCTTTTTGATTTAAACAGTTCCCAGTCTTACACTTTCTTTTTTCCATTACAAACACCCTGAGTTCATCAGGGGAAAGGACACCACTGATGTTGTGGTGACATTCTTTCCAGAGTTGACAGGTTTGGGTTAATTGCTGGTCCCAGCAGGCCAGAGTGTGTGGATCATCCAATGAACTAATCTGAAGGGAGGATCTAATAGGAATCAATCTCCTACCTCAAATGAGAAATGCTCCCTTCTCTTAAAATGCAGTAAAACAAAATCTGCTCAAATCTGATCTGAATTATCAGGCACAAACTAAGACTTTAATTTCTGTTTCTAGTTTGTTCAAGTAGCTCTTTGCACTGTCTTCCTCCAAGTCAGTTTTGGGCTAAGTGAAATAACACAGTTCCACAAAGTCTCTGAGTGAAGGCACCAGGAATGCAGCAAGAAAATAGCATAGCAAGATAAGGAGGATTAAGATTACTTCTGGTCTTTTTTAAGAAGTAAGAAGTGAAAAAGTTAATGGAACACTTAACTGGGAGACACTACTGAGACCTGCAAAAAGTGATAAACCAGGATAGCTGGGTGAAATATCAGTGAGTGGCCAGTTTTCCATGTACATTCCAGCCTGCTGAATGGATTATGTCTTTGAGAGATGCCTGGCAGAAAAGGACCTTGGGCTACAGGTCGACAGCCAGCCAAACACGAGTCAGAGGTGGCCAAAAAGCCCAATGGCATCTCACCTTGTGTAGTGTGGCCAGCAGGACCAGGGCAGAGATTGTCCCCCTGTACTCAGCACCGGTGAGGCCACACCTTGAGTGCTGTGTCCAGTTTTGGGTCCTTCACTACAAGGAAAACACTGAGGGGCTGGAGCATGTCCAGAGCAGGGAGATGGCGCTGGGGAAGGGGCTGGAGCACAAGTCCTGTGAGGAGCAGCTGAGGGAGCTGGGGGAGTTTAGCCTGAAGAAAAGGAGGCTGGAGGGTGTGTGTAGGGGGCATTTAAGGTTTTACACAACCCGCTCAAAGGATGTTTTAGCCAGCTGGGGATTGGTCTCTTTTCCCAAGTAACAAGCAAGAGGAGAAGAGAAAATGGCCTCAAGTTGTGCCAGGGAAGGTTTAGAATGGCTATTAGAAAAAATTCCTTCATCAAAAGGGTTGACAAGCCCTGAAACAAATTGCCCATGGAAGGGGTTGAGTCATCACCATTGGAAGGGTTTCAAAGAGTAGTAGAGGGGTCATGTAGGAACATGGTTTAGTGGTGGACTCAGCAGTGCTGGGTTAGTAGCTGGACTTGATGATCTTAAAGGTCTTTTCCAGTCTAAAGGATGCTATTATCCCATACTGAGAATTTGCTTGTATTGTTGTGGAAATTAGACGTTACTTTAATCGCCGTGGCAAGTCTGAGTGGATTTCTATGTAGAGATGACAACAGCCACTGACAATCCAAATCCAGTGGACACCTGATCCGGCTGGTGTTGAAACTGATGAAGTATTTCTATTGTATTTAATTGGCCTCAGCCTTAAAAGAGTGAACTTCAGATTGAACTTCTCTGCCTTTGCAGAGATTTTATTAAATTTGCAGAGTTGGTATTAGATTTGCTCAGTGGTATGAGAACATTACTATTCTGTTAAATTACTTTTTCAGTTAATAATATATTCTTTTCTACAAAGGTTTTACTTTTTAAGTCCTTTTCCCCTCTTCGCCTGGTCAGGGAATTCATTCTCCCTTTCTGCCTTGAGCTACTACACGCTGTTATCTGGCAGGGTTAAACAGCTCTCGTCCACTTCTCAAAGGAGTGCTCTGTATGCTAAACTGTATTTTTGTTCCTTGGGCAGGCTGTCCCTTTCTTACTGATGAAACGAAAGCAAGGAGAGCCTCATGAAGTATGAGGAAACCTAAATCAAGTCATTCTGGACCTCAGGTTCTTCCAGGTCAAGGCTCAGCACTAACTTCTGGGAAAGCCCTCCTCATTCCTTTTCTGTCCAACAAAGCCTTTTCTGTCCAACAAAGAGATACACTTTGTGAGCCCATTCCCAATGAAACAGATCTCTGGGATCCAAATTGTATTATATTATTTGTAGTATTTACACCTGTAATACCAGCAGCATGCTAAGGGCTTTGAAGAGTTCTCAGAAGACAAAGTCCCTGCCTAAAGAGCTTAATAGTCATATTTTATTCAAAATATAAAAATATACATACTCTGAGTCTGTAAGACACCAGATTAAAAAGGCTTTTCTCCTTAAATTAGCTCACAGAAATCTAACCCCCTGAAGAGAGCAAATGAGGCAGCTGTGGAGGGAAGGGGGCCAGCACCACTGAGTACAAAGTGTCTCTCAGCTGCCTCAGCTGGAGATGCACTTTCAGCCTCAGCTTGGGGTCCTCACAGACACTTTTGTCCTTGTGAGCCCAGCTGGGATCAGAGGGTCAGGTCCACCATGGCCCCCCTGCATGGTGTTCTTCGTACAGAAGCAAGTCCCAGCCCCACTCCATCTGGAGTGGGTGAACCAGGGGCGACGGGATGGAACTGGAGCCTTTGGATCTGCCTGTTCAGACAGCAGCCCTCCTTAGTGGAACCAAATAAGATCACTCATCCTTTTACTTTGGAGTCAAGGATGTACAATGCAGAGTTTCTCAGTTCTGACTGCTGTGCACAAATCACACTATTCCCAGTACTTTGACACAATACAATTATTTGCTGTTTCTATGCACAACACAACACACTGTCAACATTCAAATGTATTAAATTATTTAAGACCAAAGGAAACCCAAATAATAGCATATGAAGAAATCTTTTGGAAAAGGTTGTACTCCTCCATCAGGTGCCCTTGAAATTCGGTGGGACTGGGAGACTTTTGCCATAATGGACAATTGTGTCAGTGAAATGGAGCACAGTGCTCGGGAAGGGAACAGTGACTAATATGTTTTTGAGGAGAGGGAGGCAGACCCACCACTACATGTTGACAGTTGAGAAGCAAAGTGACAAGGGTTCAGAGGCCATAAGTTCCAGCTTGTTGCAGAATTTTAATGTGTTTCCACATGAGTGGTATTTGGTTAGATATAGTAAGCAGAGTACCGGAAAATTAGGATTAGCAAATGACTAAATTAAAGTGAAAATTGGGTAAAGAGATTTAGAAGTAAATGTAAGTGCTTCAGTCGTAATGACCTTGCCCTTGAAGGAATATTTTTTAAAAATAGCCTGAGAATTCTTATTGGATTTAAAATTTTTCCCATTACAGACACTAGAGATTTTGCACAGAAATCTGATGGGGTTATAGAAGAACTGTAAAAGAACAACAACAGAAGAGATGTAGGTTGAAAGTGATGCAATGACCTCTCTTTTGTGAAATGCTCATCACAGTTTCCTGGGAAAATTTCTAGGATTCATTCCTGGCCACAATGCAACGACGGAAATACTTCACAAAAACCTCACCAACCCACTCCTGGTTCTTAAGAAAATATCTGTTACAAGGCTAAAATCCACATCAGTCTTTGCAGGATTAATTATTTCTGAAACCCAAGTGAGACGCAAAGGAAACTGCACACAGACATAGGACATAAATGACTCTGGGCATTATCTGCAAACGGGGGAAATCACTCAGATGTGTCAAGCAAAGGAGAAGGTCCGTGCTGGACGCCAGGGATCACTAACGTGCCTGACCACCTGTGCCAGAGCACCTTGCCAAATGCACTAAACTGAACTTCTGATCCATGGCACTTTGAATAACACAGGAGTTGGGATGCTCTACAAACCAGCCTTGTGCTGACACCAAAACAAACCAGACAACTCAAATACGCAAAGTGGAAAAAGCAAAAAGCATTAGCGAAAGAAAAGAGTGGGTAGTGGATAGCCCTAGTGGCTGTCTTAGTATACTGTTTTTCCCGTAAGGATCTGGAAGATCTGACAGTTCTTGTACTGATTCCCAAGGAACACTGCAAGTGTATAAAGGATAGGGGGAGAAAGATGCAGAGCAGTCTGATAACTTACCATGATAGTAGCTACCGAGTCAAAATTACACCCAAGGTTTTCCTCTTCAATCTGTGAGGTTTGATGATGCTGATTTTATCATTAAGGTCATTTTAGCACCCATGCTTAATCCAGAATTTATTCTGAGATTTGTTTAGGAGATTTGAGTAATCTCTTTAAGAGAATTAACAAGCGCTGGAGTCCTAAAGAACAATCGTCTCTCAGCCCTTACTGGAGCAGAAGGATTTGAGGTCAAAGTTAGGTGAAGGTTTTTTTAAGGCAATCTGGAAACAAATGGAATTATCTTTAGAGCAAGTCATATTTTGGAGAATAGAAGCCTGAAGTTTGCAAATGAGTTTAGGCTGGTTTGGGGTACAAGTTTCTGGCTGCCCTGGAGGCAACCCATGACCTGCTGCATGATGCAGTTATTGATAGGAGGGCAGAGGAGCTTGCTTTGAGATTTCGTCTCTGAGCCATGTACAACTGCAGTCAGTGGCCAAACAACACGAGAAAATTTCCTGCCTTTTTCCAGAGTCACCATATGCTGCTTGTTGCCTCTTCATGACACAGTGCTGGCCCTGGAGCTCTGTGTTGGGAGGTAACATCTCGTTAAGGGAGTGGATGTCAAATTCAGTGAAACAAAGTCACTGATGCTCAAATGCCAAGCTGTTAAATCTTCAGTAAGTCTTGGTTCAGAAATCAGTCATTGTTTTTATAAATAATTAGAAATATAATCAGTGGATACAAAGTCAAATGTTTGCTTGAGGGCTTTGGGTTAAATTTTGGGAGGGCCTTTGAGGAATTTTCATTGAATCTTCACACCCAAAGATACTCTTGGTTCTGATTGTTGCATGGGTGTAGCTCAAACCATTTCCACATGCTCTCATCTGAGACTATGTGGCTGATATCACATAAGATTAGTCCTTCTTTTGCAGATAGGCTGAAGAAAATAACGAAAATACCACAAAACCAGTGCTCCCGCAAGAGTCCCATCGTGTCAGGCAGAACAGCCACCTAGAAGCTTGTGGCACTGTTGTGCTATTAACCCTTGCACCCTTTTCCTTCCCAGAAGGCTGATGGATTTTTATCTAGATCCAGAAACAAAGAACAACACCCTGGCCTGTGGGGCTGAATGTTGTGGATGTTCATCTCAAGCTCCCTGCTGTTTCACAGCTGGCAGCAACAGATAAATTTATCTTTTGTCTGAGGCAAGATTCACCAGATGGAATCAGGTCTCACTTAGAGGCGCCACCTCGAAAGTAAAGGTGGGTTTGGGTATTAACTCGTCTCACCCTCCAAGCGTTGGAACGCCTGAAAATTTGGAACATAATTTGGAATCCTAAGGCTAAACACCCCAAACTTAAGAGAGGGTACTACAGCTCACCTAGCAAAGGTTTACAGTGAGCTTTGTTACCCAAGCCATAACAAGGTTATGTTTGTGTGGCTGATAAATTGCAACAGCAATTATTTTACTGCAAAACAAGCAAACTTCCTGTTAAACTAATGAGAAGCAATGCTAAAACTCATTCTTCTACTTTTGAGAGACTTTTACATAAAGGTCTGGAAATATTTTCATGTTTGGGGAAATGGCAGCTTATATGAGCGAATGGAAACCCCGAACATAGCATATAGGCAATGTCCTTGGCAAGGCCTATAACATCAGGGGTAAAATGAGGTATGGTAAGTGTTTGCCAAAGTACATTTTCACAAAAGACACTAGGGAACGTGGTAAATATTTTAAGGACATTTAGTGGTGGACTTGGCAGTACTGAATTAATGGTTGGACTCAATGATCTTAAAGGTCTTTTTCACCCTAAATGATTCTGTGAAATATTGTAAGATTTTGTTGATAAATTCAACACATCTCTGGCAGAGGGGATGCTGTAGGGGTGTGGAGGATCCGTGATCTTAAGACACCCACTGCATTTGTTGTGATCCACAAAAAATAACATTCCAGCATCCTCCCTTGTCTGGTGGCTGCTGCAAAGCAGTGACGACTGAGCAGAGGTGGGGGAAGAGCGCTGCAAGACTGACCAGCCTGGGAGCTCAGAGGGCGCTAAAATCCCAACTGTAATGCAGGTCCTGATGTGTCTCCTTTAAAATGAATGATGAAATGATGAGGACATGCTGCAAGGCAGCCTGCCTGGAGGAGACAATCAGGCACATATCAAAGGGCCTGAGCAGGTCCCAAATCAGTGGGTTATCAAGTCAAATGCTCACTTGAGGGTCTTGGGTTAAATTCTGGTCCCCAAACCCACTGCTTAAAGTCACTCAAAGTGAGCTGTCCGAGCTGTCCTGCTGGGGTGGGTGCTCTGGCACGAGCAGCAGTGCTTCTGCAGATGGTCTGGGCGTGCTGAACACAAGCCCTGCAGGATTAAATGCTTATCTTGGCACTTGTAAACTTCCGTAGTAAGAAGGCTTTAAAAGAACGCAGCCATATGCCTGAGGAAAGGCATCATGCAGCGATCAGCCTGCATTGTTTACCAAAGCAGAGAGGCCAGGAGCCAAGCCAAACAGGACCAGGCAGCCGAAACCCCTGAACTCTGACTGCCTTCAGTCTCCACAGCAGGAGCTCCTCAGCATTCTTTCACGGTGATTTACATTCACAAAATAAAACCTTCCTGGCTTCCTTGTGAGGGTCCTCTAAACGCCCCAGCAGGAGGCTGGGGCCAGAGGTCCCTGAGGATGCCAGGTCCCTGGATGAGGGCTCTGGCAGGCGCCAAACTGGCGGCTCCATATTCCTGGGCGACTGCCTGTGGTACTTCGAACTTTTCTTCTTCTGACGCTTGCAGAACTGTCTGACAGCAAAATGGAGAAATGGGCAGTCCAGTTCCTACAGCCCAGGAAAAGGAAACAAGCCTCTGACCAGGGGAACAGGAGAGGAAAGAGGAACGTGGCATTTCCAGCTTTCTCAGTGCTGTGTGGTAGCAGACATGAGAAATGACCCCCATTGCTTAAGCTCTTAACCCTTAGGTAGTTTCTTCTGTTAATGTCAGATGAAAAATCAAGAAGTTTGGAAGTGTAGATGAAATGTGCATTCCAGGAAAGAACGCAGAGTTAAACAAGTCACTGAATGCTCATTTCTACAGGTGAGCACAGCTTGATGAACTATTTGATTCATCAGAAACTCTGCCAGGTCCCTGGGATCCATTCCTGATCTATTCTAGGGCTATACTGAACAGGTATTGCCCAAACCTCATGAGGGGCCCAAGAGGTTGCTGAAGAAAAACTGAGATGAGAAATACCAGCTGCTACTGTCTGGCTCAAAGGTTTGATGAGAACTTCAAGAAGGAGCAGAATTGGGTCTGATTCACACTTCTGGTGACCACATCATCCCATGAGCAATCAGAAGAGCTTCAGGCCATGCTGAAGACCTTCGAGGCTCGGAAATCACAACTAAGCATTTGGTTGATTATCCAGATGGCACCTTAAGTACAAAGATACAACATCTGCTAGCATTAACAAAAGCCTTGTAATGGACCTCTGTAATATCCACACTTTATGATAGCCTAAAAACACCAGGTCCTATGTGAAACTCATCACTATTTGCAGAAACAAAAGCAAGATGTGAAAAACCTGAAACAAACATAAAAAACCACGAGGTCTTTCTTTGGTGGCTTGTCAGAGACTGGGTGCTCAAGGGTGTAAAGGGACCACAAAATTTGCAGGTGAGAGTGTGTGTAACTGTCATATATATGTCTCATTCTCGCAACAGCACCTTCCTGTATGTCAGCACACCCAACTGGTTTGGTAAAGATTAATAACCACAACTTTCTTCTTTTGCAATCACTGTGACAGCAAATTGAAACCTGATTTTGGCCACTAGCTCCTCACACAAAAATCTACTACTGGTATTCATTTCAGAAGTGGCTCAGAGTTGAGTAACTCATGTTTTGGCTGTATCATGTGAGGGGAACTAGAAAGAAGTGTTATTCAAAATGTTGTGACATCAAGACATTATTGGCAGGACATTCCTTAATGACAGGACCTGTAAAAATGTGTGGTAAAGACAGTGGCTTTATTTTTCCTGTATTTGAAGGGTTAGATACTACTGGTAATATAGAGCATGTGACTACTAATGAAAAGTATTAGTACAGATTTGCTAGAGCTTTTCATCATGAACTACTACTGCTAATCTTTATTTTCACAAGTCAGTGGAAGCACACGATAAAGGCAATCCTAGGGAAGTTTGTGCGTTTATTCTCCAGCCATGACTCACCCCTTACTCAGAGAAGCAAAGCCCAAGTGGCCCAGCTGTGGTGAGCACAGAGCCACCACCGAGGAAGTTTCCTTAGCAACAGGAAAACATCCAAAACATCTTCTACCTCCTGCTTGCTGTTCCTTGAAGTTGTTCTAAGTAAATGGATGCTAAACCTCATACCTGAATTTCAGAGCTAGAATCGGTGTGTCACAAAGCAAATCCTTTTGCTTGCAAGCAAGTTAACTTTGGCTACCGCCCTCCTCAATTCAGGCTTAATAAGAAAAATAACATGAATTTTTTTTTATCTACTCTCTCCAAACACTGCCTGGGTTTATAAACAAAGAGCAGAAACAGCTCCTGCATCCTCAGCTGACACTGATTATCATTAGGGATCTGTTGAAGTTAATGAAACCATGGCAAATCAGAGCAATCAGCCCAGCATGAGCTGGGTGCTTGTGGGTTCCAGGTGGCCATGATCAAGGCTGATGAAGAGCAAAGAAATAGCTCACCCAGGAGAGAGGGATTTGGTTTTTTTTTTTTTTTAAGCGGTATTGGGCTAAAGAATGGGGAGCTGTTTGACATGGGCAAGAATGTTTGCAAGCAAGTGGAAAACTGTTCTTTGTGATCCAAGATACTGTGTGCAGTAGTCTGATGTATTTCCTATTTATGTGTATGTTGTTTCTTAAATATTTTTATGCCCTGTATTGTCACCTTCTGAGGTGAAAGGTGTATATTATATTGCACAAAGATGCTACTTTTTGTGTTCACCGTAATCTACACTAAAATTCAATAAAGCTGAATGTATGTGCTTCCCTCCCTGTTGCAGGCATGCAGTCACGGACGAAGAGTGCAGAAATGAGTGTATTGATTTATGCCTATCACTGTCTGACAGGAGCAGATGGGGGTCTGGGAGTTCCAGTTTAGCTGATGGACTGTACTAAACCTGACCTGGTTCTGCTGCTATTATATGTGAGATATCTTTGATGCAGCTAAGTCACTTTTGAAGTATTGTGGAAGGTGAAGCAGAACCAGCTTTGTAGGCAATAATAACAGAATGAGATTATTTAGGCTGAAATGAGTCAATATTTGGAAAATTCCACTGTTAATAATTAGACCTTGCCTGGGGGAAGCTGATTGATGCTGCCTGTACCAGATGGTTTGTAGCATGAGACTGAGCCTGAGTGTTCCTGTGGATGGCCCTGATGGGGAAGCAGCTTGGGGGGAAAACATGAGGGTGCAGCCAGGAGAAGATACATGTGGGCACCAAGTCATCTCACTGGGAAAAGCACAGTCAGGGGTTTCAGTTAAAGCTGGAGGAAGAAAAAGCACTTTTGGGAAAGATATAAATTTACAGATTTGAGCTCTGGCAAGGCTTGTCTGTGGTAGCCCTCAATGGTGGCCCTGTCCCCAGCTGGTGCCCAGCATGAGGGTGCCTGACCTGCTTTTCCAGGGCTGTGGGCTTCTGCTGGCACCAGAAGCACGAGGCCTTGGCTGTGTTATGCTGATATTTGTCCTGTAAAATTGACAGCAATAATGAATGATAGCCCACATTTCAGTAATAGCTTCTTCCTCAGGACATATAACAACGTGCCATTGATAATGCCTTCTAAGGGCTGGATTTTGGCCAGGTCCTTGGAGAAGCAATAGCTTGGCCATGGTCCCACAACAGGGAGCTCCAGTCTGTAATGCTTCTGGTCAATGATGAGGCACTTGCTTTCCTTCTGCCTGCTGACTGCCTCCCCTAAACAAACAAACTTTCCTCACAGCATATGCAGGACTGTCTAGAGGGTCTTTAATGGTTCTGAGTACCTGGTTGGTCTTGGCCTGATGCTCAAGCTCTGAAGGCACTGCCTCAAGCTGAACAAGTGCATGCACTCTAGTGGGTGATTTCGGGTGGGAGCAGCTGTCTGTAGTGTCAGACAGCAGATCTAATGACATACCACTGAGCTGTTCTGGGCTAGGCTATAGCAATAACTCATTAAATATAACTCTGAGGGAGCCAATTGTGGGAGTGTTGGAGTGATCACAAACAACTGAGGCATAAATCAGTCTTCTTTCCATCCTTGGTCCACAGCACAGCTCAGGACTCCTTGTTATTTGTGGGCAGAATTTATTGATAATTATTGTATTCCTTGGCATGAACTGGAATTTCAGCCTCCAAGTTCATGGCCGTTAACCATGGTGAGAACAGGTGAGCCATTTGTCTCACATGATGAGTTTGCCTGTGGAAGCTGCAAATGTCTTGACTAACTTACGGCTGTGGCTGGGTGCTTGTGTCAGGTGCAAACAAAACCCAAACTGGCCAGTCTGGGATGGGTACCTGTGTGTGTGGCACGATGGTCCCTCCTGCAGGGACCGGGCTGGGAGCAGTGCTGTGGCTTACTGGGGCCCTGATGAAATGTACAGTGTACTGCTTCTGCACTGAGTGTTGTTGAAAAGATAAAAAGGAGATGGATAAAACTCATCTGATGCTTTTCAGTGAATTCTGGTAGAGCCTTTCTGCTCAAACTTTGTCTTGCTTTCCCTGACCACTCTGACATCAGTAATTCACTGGTCTTTTTGATTCACCAGCATAGAATGAAACACTGTGATTTGTACTGCAGGAGCAAAGACGGGAGCTCTCAAGCACCTTCGGTGTATGCAAAGGAGGCTGATGCATCCGGGGCTGTGACTGCTCTGAAGACCACTTCAGATCCTTGAGTGTGGGCCTGAGTGGAGTTTGAACAAGCTGTTTGCTTATGCAATTAAAACCAAACTGTTCTGCTTCTTGAGCTCTTAGAGCACTCGATAGGGGTACACAGAGCTCAGACACTGCTGTGTGGGCATCTCTTTAATCCCCAAATGGAGGGAAATTGGCCCCAGTGCTGCAGGAAGGAGGCTGTGGGTTTCTATCTCCGGCTGTGTAACCACAAGCTCAGATTCTGAGCAGTGGCTGCAGTTTTCAGCCTGTGCTCTTGTTTTGCTGGTGGTGTTGCTTATTTTTATGAATCAGGAGTCTGCAATCAATTTCAAAAATACCAACAGTACAGTGTGAGGCATGAAATGAGGATTTATGCTTTCAAGAAAACACTGTGAAGAAAAAACACTTTAAAGTAGTATTAATTTTATAATTGCTGTAGAGGACAGACACACCAAGGCACTGTTTTCTCACTGTGTGAAACAGAAAAATGACGAATCAAAATTTCTATATCCTGTTCTAGATTTTTCATTAACTTCTACTTGGAGGCAAACAAGTGCCTCCCTTCCCTGCTTCTGCTTCCTGTAGGAAAGGCAGAGCTGTAAATGGGAGCTGAGCTGTCCTGTGGCTTTAAGACTGTAAGATGATGGAAAGCCTTGGTGAATGCTCCTATGGAGATATAAAATGATTAATCCACAGGCATCTGAGAACACTTATGACTTAGCTTTTGGTCTTGTATCTGTTATTTCACTTATGGGGCTATTAATAATCTCGTAATGCACATCGGGCCATATCTTAATGATTAAAAAATGATTAAAAAGGGTCTGTTTTATCTGTAGCTAGTGAGAAATGCAATTATTTTAAGTAGTTCAATGCCTGTACCAGTCAGAAGTGGTATTAAATGGTTTGAATAATTTGGCTGGAGGGTTTTTTCAAGGTGCGAGAAGCACACCATCCCTTAGGTAAGAACGTCGTGACAGCTCTGGAGCTCATGTGGGGGCAGTGCAGAGGGCAGGAGGCCATGGGATGGAGAGCAGAGGGATGGGAGGAGACAGAGAGAATAAGGCAATTTGCAGAGTCAGATGTAGTGCCTTAGCTTGAGGACAGCTGGGGAGGTAGAATAAGGCCTGGGTGGGAAATCTGACAAGGATGACAGAGCTGGGGGGCACAGAAGGATGGACATGTGCTGAGTGGGAAGTGAGAGGGCTGGAGATGAGGTGAGGGGGGAAAGCTCTTCTCCTTCTACGCTAGGACCTTGTGCTGACACAAAATCCCAGGAACAACCTTTTCTTCCTAATGCTGACCTGCTGGTCCCTGGAGGGGAACCTGCAGTGCTGAGACCTGTCAGGTGATCTGGCAGTGCTGGAGTTCTTCCAACAGGCTCCCCTGCCCCTGAAACATCCCGTGTGCCTCAAAACCTCACAGCTTCACTCAGAGATAATCAACTGTGTCGTTAGCAGGGATCAGACATCAGTTTTTAGCAGAATAAACTCTACTGTAAGCATGTGGGTGGGACATGAATGGCCTTAAAACATTTCTGAGGTTTTTCATTTGTTCTCTCCTCATATGGGATACATTTCATTTACCTACCAGCCTTTACATGTCAACAACAGAGTTAAGAATTATAGCAAAATGAAACATGGACAGTTTTTCAAGTTTATCGCATCTCTAGTGTGGAGGGCTACGGTTCAATCCAAACCCAGAACAGAAGCTAATTGCTGAGAAACAGTGGGATCTTACAAAGCTCCAGTTAAAGGCAATTTGAAATCTCCATTGATTAGGAAGAAAATAACTGCTGCTGAACACATACCAGTTAGCAAGACCAGCTTACCAACTGAGGGGTACAACTCACTTGTTTTAGAAATGGGCAAGGCTCTGCTGAGCAAATTGCAGTTAAACTGACTGACATTATATGGAAATTTGGTCTGTTCTCCCTCCTGCACACCCAAGAGTGCAGCTGGTAGATGATGGTCAGGCAGTAACGGGCAGGTATGTGCCTGTGCTCTGCTATGTGAAGCCAACTTGGTCTGGATGCAGCCTAACAAGGAATATCCATGTGCCTGAAGCACAAGGCTTACCAGCGTCTGTGGGGCTGCATCAGAAGCGCAGATCTTCAGTTCTGTCCTTGGGAAGTTTTGCATGAATCATATTTAACTAATTTTCTACCTAATTTCTGGTGAAACAATTAATGAAATTACACTGCCTCATATTTTTTGTTAACAAGCAAATATTCCACCTGACAGTGTTTGCCTGGGCACACGGAGGTGAGTGCCTGGCCACATGGGAGCCAGAGTTCAACTAGTTCAACCAGCACTAAAGCTGTTCCTGTAAAAGTGCATTTCTGCAGCTGCACTGCAATATCTCTGCTCTAGACCTCTAGTTAAACACATGTTAAAGTCTAGGATCAATCTGCCTGGCAGTAAGTTAATGGTCCATGGTGTTGCTACTGCTGTGATGCCTCTTCCATTAAGAGAGAGGCAGTGTTGCTGCCAGTGGCTCATCTGTCCGTGATAATGGTGCTTGTGGCTTGCACCTGCCTAGGGGAGGATGCTTGTTGCAGTTAAACTGGATGATATGAGGCAAAAGGATTGCTCAGCCCAGGAGGCGCTGCAGAGCTGCAGTGTTCCAAAGGGACACTCTTGTGGGAGTGGGGACTTCAGCATGTTCCCCCATGCATCGTTTCAGGAAGCTCATGCAGACCCCTTCACTGACTGGGTTTTGCTGCCTCCGCCTGCCCTTCACCTGCAGGGTGCTGCAAGCATCTCTACTTCTGTGTTTGCAGCCTCTGAACAAGCATGAAAAAAACTCAGGAAACTCCTGTGCAATCTCTGCCCCCTGTTGGCTCAACATCCTGCGTCCTACACCATCCGTACGGTGCACTGACCTACCAAATCATCCTGAAGTATAACAGTAAGAGGTGTTGGGCCGTCCTGGACACATGCAATGTTCCAGTCTGCTGGGTTGCGTCTGGCATTCTGGATGCCAGAAAGGCACTGGACCTGGAAGGTTCTGTGCTTGGTGTTGGGATCTCCCAGCAACCTGCACCTGGCATGCAAAGCAGCACAGAGAAGGGGTGACTTCTCCTTTAAAAGAAAAAGTAGAAAGAGAAATAAGAAACAATTACCAGCTCTGAAGGTGGGAAGGGTGCTGAGGCCTTCTGCTTTCCTTTCCCATGGCTGTGCTCCTTGTCTCTCTTGGGCCCCATGTTGTAAATCCTATGCTCCCATCTGAAGAGCGCTGGCTGCAGGCTCCCTCCAGAGCCCTTGACGCAATCTGGGTCATTCAGAGAAGGTTGTCAGGAATGATCCTGCACCTCCCCGCTGTGCCAGCACTGAGCTTTGCCTTCCAGGGCAAGGGAGGTTAAGGGCTCGTCCTGAGTCCTGCGTCCTGCTCCTGAACCTGGCTGGCTCAACCCACTGCAGCCTTGGGATTCCTGGGTGGTGGCCTGAGTCCTGCAGTGCTGGGACACCATGCTGGGGACAGAGGGAAAATACCTTGTGGCATCTACCTACCCACATTTTTTGGGTGGTGAAGACCCAGTGCCTGAGGCTACTGCAGGGTATCTCTGTGAGGCAAAACCCACCTGCCCTGCCAAGGGGCTGCGGGAGAAGATTTCTAGTGGGGCAATGAAAGCCTAGGGAAAGACAAGGTTTCCTCCAGTGGGACTGAGTAGATTATGTCAGAGAGCTAATCTGTATGGCTTCTTCATAAGTTTCCCCAGTGCCTGGACTCCGTGCCCAGCAACAGACACTCTGTGTGCTGAGAATAACTGATTGCCCAGAAACACCACGCAGGAATGTGTGGAGGTCTGGAGCAAGCTCTGCCAGTCTCTTTGTATTTTAGTGTTATCTAACAAAATCTCTCCTCATTCCCACACCAGGTAGTAGGAGGGACCAAATGTGCTGTCGAGCTCCACTGCTTGGTGGAAACCACCCTTCACCTGGCAGTTTACACTCCTCATGGGCCCCCATCTCTTTCCTTGACCTTTTTCTAGGTGTTTACACAGGCAAATGCTTGTGGTGACAAACCTAACTCCATAGCCACTTTAGGTTTAGACCACTCTCAATCTCCTATTCATTTACTGCAGTCAAAATTCACAAGCAAAGGCAGAGTGCAGGTGCTCCTCCAGCCCAGGGATCACACCACAAGGGGTTTTGCTACTGCTGGTCCCTGTGCTCAGATCAGTGGTGCTGTGCAGCAAAAATCAGAAGCAAGCAATGTCCAAGGCTTTCCAGATTATGTCATTTCAAAGTGCAAGTGATGATTTAAGTTCCCATCTGGACACTTGTACTATTCAGCTTCAAGTTTTTATCCAAATTATTTAAATGCTCACTGCCTCAGTTTTTCTCTGTGTAAATCCCTAACCTGCCTGTTTGTTATTCTTGGATTAAAATCACTGTGTATAATACAGTCACCATTCCAGCAGCTCCTGCTGCTTGTACACATTTGGAAAAATGAACTCTGAATGCATTCTGAGGAATATGGATATTCCCAATCAGCCCAGGGCTGGAGTAATGGCACTGCTGTGGTATAGCACGATGCCTGGAAGCTGGGGAAATTGTGGAAGTTTGTGCTCTGCCTATGGGAAATTTGTGTGCAGTTACTCCTTCCTCAGTCTTTCTGTGTTTTAAATGCAAACATATAAATGATTTCAACTCCCCCCTAAAATCCATACAGATAATAAATATGAAGTCTAATAAGACCCAACCCCCCAGTAAGTGCATTAAAGCTGGCAGCCTGCTTTAATTTGTTACTCCTACACCTTCAGTTTGCCTGACACCGCTGGGGAGCACTGCCAGTGAATGCTGCATGAACTCCTGTGTGTGAAGTCGGAGGGGAATGGACAGTGAGTTCCCCCCTGGCTGTGAGCCACAGCCTGGAATTTCCTGACAGTTTTTCTTTGTGTTTCTGAGAGCAGCTTGCTGTCAGGGAGTGTTTCTTGTGTCCCTTCCCTACCCCATATGCAGTTTTCAGTCTCTATTGCAGCATTCTGGAGTATTTTGCTTTCCAAATGAGGTCCACAGGGTACACTAATAAGTTGAAACATCACAATATGCATCACTTAGACATTACTGTAAGCCTCTAGCTCCAGCCCACAAATGCTACCAACAGCGCATTCATTCCTCAGACAAGCGAGTGTAATTTATAACTCAAAGCAGCTGTTGAAACTGTTTGACTAATAAAATGTCCTTCACTCGACTCCTCGGTTAAAGCCTGGCTAGTGCCAGCCTCTTGTCAGATGTAATCGCTCTAGGAAATCCTTTTCCAGTGTGCACTTAGCAGTAGAACCTGAATTTTCTCTAATACATGCTTTGGTCTCAACTCCCCAGTACTTCCCTAAGTTCTCCCACTATTCCCATCCCAAATGCCTCAGCCCATCCAGCAGCTTCCCCCCATAAGGATCAGGTTTACCTGAGCAGCAGCGGAGCAGCAGTGCCTAAAATGGAGATTTCAATGGGATGTGACAGGGAGATTTTCCCTCTCATCTACATACTTCTGTAGTTGCCACCTTTGGGAAAACAGCCTATCTACCAGCAGAAGGCTTCCAAATATCTTGTCTCTCAATGTGTCCAAGTATTTCTTGCTGCTTTCACAGCTCCCAGGAAGTTTTAATTACTTTTGGTTTTTAAATAGAGGCAAAGCACCAGAATTCAGCAACTACACAGAAACAAGCTGTCAGAAGGAAGTGGGTGTGAAGACCCTCTGAATAAAGTCAACCCAAAAAAAGCTGAGCTTTCTCTCTCCAAACTTTATTTCACGAAGCTCCTTGCTCTCCCCACATTTATAAAAACTCTTCTTGAAATCCGCTCTGCCTGAGCATCCTTGTCTGCCGTGACTCCTCTGGGGCTTCATGGCCATTTCCATCAGGGCAGGATGTTCGGTGTGGAGTAGGTGCCTTCTCTGTCATTTGACAAAGTTCATCCCTCTCACCTGCTCCTTGGAAGAAAGCTGCGGTAGTCGGGCAGAAAAACGAGATCAGGGTTGGGGCAGTGCCGAGCCCGTGGCCAGCACACGCACAGGCAGCACCTGGCTGGCCGTGCACCCTCTGCCTCCCGAAATGTCAGGGCTGCGCGGGAGCAGGCGTGCGGCTCCGTCTCCAGCGCTCACTCATCCCTGCGTACCCTTGCCCGTGCTGGTGTGAAATCAGGGGCTTCCCAGCCTTTCCCTCAGTCACCTCCATCGGACCGCTTTGTCCTTGGGTGGTATTTGCTTTTCTGAGTCAAGAACGTGCTGGAGAGACGCTCCCGTTCGTCTCCGGCTGCTCACTGATTTCCCATGCTGCGCTCTTGTTGTTTGCTTCTATGGCAAAAAGAAAAGCGGCTTTTGCTGGTGAGGTCCACAGTTAGTTGTGATAGGATCTTTTTTCCCCCTGTTTAAAATGTTAAGGTCTCGCAAATTAAGAAGCTACAGCCTGTCTAGGTCTTATACCAGTCAGTCTCTGATTCATCAGAGAATCTCCTTGGTAACTAGCAGTTCCTCTCTGATGATTTGCTACTAAAAAGCTCTCCCAATTTAAAGATAAAACACAGTGAAAGCAGAAAGAGGAGCTACACTGTATAGATGCCTTATACAGAAACATATGCCTTGTGTGCATGCAGCTATACTGGATATTTTCTGATGTGTGTGGGAAGCAGCCTCTCTGTGAGTTAGCATGGTATTACCCTATGGATGGCAAATGTGCCCCAGTTGCCTCATCTCTGCTAGAAATCCTTTTTGCTGCTCCAGGGTCAGTAACCCCATCTTCAGGGTAAATAATCCCCCAGGAGAAGATGAGGTTGGCATTTAACAAGGGGCTCAGCAGTTCATGCTTTAATAAGCCAGATTTCTGGCCTTGCGTGGGACTGATTGCCAAGTACAAAGATTCAGAGACGGGGTGACTTTCTGCGGGAGGTGTGCCTGGTGTGTTTGATGCTGCCTGGTTGCCCTCTGGCTCTGGTAACGAGCCCCTGCTGCCTGACCCCCTCCTCACAAACAGCAAAGTGCTCTCTGTGCTCTGGTGCCTGCTTAAGCCGGAGGGAAGGTGGTCAATGGAGATTTTTTTCCCAGGAACGAGTATTGCTGGAAAAGTTGATCCAAGGTGAGGCTCTGTGTTTGAAATAGTGAGTAACTGTGCTCAGAAAGTCAGTGTAAGTGAAGGATGCCGGAGGCCAGGGAGCTTTGTGGTGAGTCGCCTGGGGTTCCTGAGGGATGAGGGAATGGTGTGGGACTGGAGGTGAGTGTTAACGTTGTGCATGTCTGGTGCACTTACAGCCAGAAATCTCCGACTCCCTGTGCATGCTGTGCGTGTCCCAGCAGGACTGTCCTGCTCTGCGTGGGGTTTTCCGTGATGCTGAGCCCACTGGGGTAGTGAGGGGACATCAGATTCTAAATGAGTGCAACTGAGCAGCTTCCAATGTTTTTTACCAGATAAATCATGAATTAAAACCACTCCTAGATTCCTCCTGCAAAACCCTTCCAGCAGCTGTTGGATGTGAACAGAGGGAGGGTGAAGAACAAGGCAAGCTCACAAGGCAGACATGGGGCAACCCACAGCCCTCTCTGTATTTCCTCACTTGCCTTATGTCCCATGGTACTAATTCCTCTGAATTATTACAACAAAGCACCAGATCCGTGAGATGTTTTCCCATCCCTGCAAGAGGGATTTGAGCTCACAGTGAAAGCTTGCCCAGCCCTGGGAAGCACCAGCAGCTGAAGGAAGGCTCTTCCAGGCTTTGGCAGTAGGGAGATCATGCTCCATGGATGTCAATAATTTGGGACAAAATCTCTGTTCCCGTAAGGTGGTATGGCATCTCTAGTGTCTGGGGAGAGGCCCAGGATCATATGTTCTGCCTGGGGAGGCCTGATCCAGCCCTGCTTAGGTTCAGACCTATGTTTTCAGGGTATTTAATTTTAGCAGGGAAAAAATTGGGTGCTAAGGTGCTGCCCATACCAGCAAAGCCAAAAGTGCTCAGACCTACATTTATCAAGGAATACGGGTGACAATAGACTGGTTCTGATAAACGAGGACTGATATATTCAAGCCCATTTTTGATGCAAAAATCAAACACAATTGATTGAACATGTCAGGAACGTGACCTCATTCTGGTTAAGGGATGAGTTTTTAGATAATCCAAGTTGTCATAAACAAGGCCTGACTTCTACCTCAGGAAGAAAAAGGGAGATTGATGCTCATCCTTGCCCTTCCTGCTCCCACTCTGGGTGCTGAGGCTTGGCTGGGCAGGGGAGAGCCTGCTGTGTGGAGTCAGGTGCTGCTGTTTCAGGCTTGAAGGGAAATTACAAAGGGAAGCCCCTCCTCCACCTCCTCCCAGCCTTTAAGTGTCCTTTCTGAAGCTTGAAAGCCTTTGCTGCTATCAGATCTCTGAGCCTGTGCCTCTTGGTGGAAGGGAAGCAGATGGAGCCCCTGATGTGAGGGATGTCTGCAGGCATGTCCTGGCTGCCTTCATCTCCAGGATCCCTTCATGGAAGGGAGCATGGAGAGAGGTCGGGTCCAGCAGCAGTCACCCAGTGCCATTCTGTGACCAGAAGCCACCAGGCTGGGAAAAGCAGGATCATTCTGTTTTGCCCAGGGGCAGCAGGAGCTCATCTCCCCCAGGGGAGCATCAGAGCAGAGCCTGGGTGCCGTGCCCTCCACACAACCCTTCTGAAGCAGGAAATATTCCCATGAAGCCTGTCCTGACCTATGGAGGCAGCAAACAGACCTGAAGATGGACTGTATACCTTTGCTGAAACTCTGGAGCGGCCAGATCTCAATTTTTATGCTATACATTTTAATCACTGTGTTGTGACTTGGGCCATGTCATAGGGAGAAGTGGAAAAGCATCAAAAACCTGCGTGTTCCTCACCTGCCACCTGGTGCCTGCATCCTTCAGTTGGTTCCCCTGCAGCTGCCTGCAGACAGCATCTCCTCAGCTGGGCTATTGCCCACCCTGTGTGGGTTTGGTTACAAATTCGTATTTATAGATATAAAAACAGAGCTTATGTACAGTGTTTTGCTCTTCCTATCTCCTTTGCAATGTGTCTCTATTTTGGGAAGTGGAACAAAGGTGTCTGCAGCTATTTATAGCAGCGGAAGGTGCACAATGCCTTCAGCCTGGGTGGGCACAGGGCTGCCTGGCTGAGGGTGATATGGGGTCCCTGTCATCAGAGATGATGGGTTTTTTCTGCCTTTTTGTGTCTCTTCCCTTTTGTTTCAATTGCTGGTCTAACGCTGAATAAGATATGAACTTAAAGGATCATTAATGGCAATCAAAAAAAAAAGTGTGCAAAGCCTTCGCAAGTATTTTTTATGAATTGAATCTCTTGAGATGAAAGCTTCATTACTGTGAAACAATGAACCTGCTACACTTTTAGTAGTACAAATGGGTTTCATTTGTATTAGGAAGATGCGAGCTTATTATTTTTAGTTTGTTCCTGTAGTACCAAGAATGTTTAATGTGATAATCAATGTAATTGAGGAACTGAAAGTACAGAAAATCACAGCAGTCTCAGGAGTGATAATGACTACAACTGCAGCATGGCCAAAAGGTCTGGGACATGGGTACAGGTGTGGCTAAAACAGACTCCTCTCCTTGTCATGCTGGGATCTGTGGGAGGACAGGGCTGCCCTTGCACCAGGGGCCAGACACCAGACCCTCCCCTGTTCTGGTGGGATGTACCCAGTCCTGAGCACCCAGCAAGAGGCTCAGAGCTGTGGGGTGCACCTGGGATGGCTCTTCTGGGAGGACACAGGGAGAAGCAGTTTTTGCTTTTGCCCCAAAACCCCAGGACTTGGGAGAGAAAGCATCCCCTTCTGGGATCAAGGGGGGAAGGACATCTAGAAGCAAGCTTGACTGCAGAACTTGAGACCTTTGTTGGAGGTCTTTACTGAGTATTTCCAAAGCTGGACAGGGTCCCAGTATGGACAGTTTGTCTTGTTTTTCTTTCTTTTTTTTTTTTCTCTCCCCAGAAATAGCAAAAGACACACATTTGACACCAAAACCTGCCTGTCAAATTCCCAGCTCCTCTTCCTAAATACAGGGCTGCTAAAGATTTTTCAATTAAATGCTTCAGAGCCCTTAACACAGAGAAAACACATCATTTCCTCTCCAGGCCACTGCTCGTAAACTGTGAGACTATTTTGTGAAACTTTCAACCCAGAAACTCCGCAGCAGGCACCTACCACACAATTTCAGCCCGAATTCCATGAAAAGCATAAGCAACAAACTCATGGGAGGACCTATCAGCAACAAGTTGGTCCCCTATAGTCCAGCACCACGGAGATCCTACTGCAGCTTTGGGGAGCTGCTGGCTGCCATGTACCAAATCCAACATCTCCTGCACCTCCAGGCAATTTCCCTCTTCATTTCATTCCCTCCATGATGCAGCTGGGAGATTTTTTGTGATTTGCTGTGTATGTTAGTCCATAGAAGAGGCGGAGCGGAGGAAGGCAGCTCCTTGTGTCTGCCCTGGCACCTGCCCCTGGGGCAAGGAGGCTGTGTGGGGCAGCTGCTATGGGCTGCTGGACATCAGCCTGGGTGGTGATGGGTGAGGAGAAATGCACAGAACCCAGGGCAGATTGAATGCATTTTAGATGCCACCTCTGAAGCTGCTGAGCAAGTCTGAATGAAACAACAGCTTGCAAAGGTGCAGCTAGGTTTGTTTTCAGCCTTCTCCATTTTAATTTGTTTCACTTTGAGGAGGGAAATTTTCTGTGTTAGAAAAGTTGCCTTGTTCTAGTGGTCTCTAATAAATCACGGCTGTAGACACCAAAAGGCGTTTGGTGCCCTCTAGAAATGCTGCTGGAGCTCTTTTCCTGTGCCAGGATAGGCTCCCAGCTGGCAGCATTGGAGCTGGTGCCCAGCACTGCCCCACGGTGCAGGGCTTCCTCCCTCTGCCAGTCTTGAACAGATAACTACAGAGAAACCAGGTTTGTCCACTAAATGATCTCACTTTAGCACTTGCCAGGAGTTAGATTGAAGCCTATTGCAATCAGAGTGTACTCTGAGGGAAATGACTGAAGGCAGAGCTGAAAGTGCAGCCAGGGCAATGCACGGGCTGCAGTGTTCATGCTCATAATGCAATTGCTTACATTACAAGGCAATTTTCAGAGTTTAAAATTCCAATAGCATTTAGAAAGGCACATATACCTGGGGGTTTTCCATTTGCAGAGATGTTTCTTTTGTTGTACCTACTTGCCTAGTAACTCCACCGTTTTAAACACATCAAAGTGTTTTAGAAATCTATTTGTGATCTTTGTTGAAAAACAAAGGCAATCCTGCGTGGTCCACACAGAATACTTGCTTCATTGCAAGATGCTCCTGAGGCCCCGTTTAGGTTTTGTGAGGTTTAATGAGGTAAAACCCCCTGCACAGTTTTTCCTGCTCCCTCTTGTAAATTTTGGCAGCATATCCTTCAGCTGGGGCAGCGCGCTTCAGTGCTCTCTCTATCACTGCAACGCCATCAGCTTTTCCCTATCTGTCCAACTCCTTCAGGAGCAGCAGTCACTCTTGCAGTAAATTTTCGCCTGGAATAGCACATTACTCTTGTGGCCTGCTCCCGGTGCTCTGCAGACAGGCTGAGGGGGTGGGAAGGGCAAACCTTCTCCATCAGCTGCTGAAGATGAAGTTTTTTGCTGATAATTTGAAGTGGTGTCATGTTGGCTAACAGGGCTCTGGGCAGCTACAGTCCAGCCCAGACGGGCCAGAACTGAGCTGGGACCTACTGCAGGAGGAAATTCAGACAACTTTGCCTAGCAAGGGACTCTGCAGAGAGGAAGGAGTTCAAACCTGACAATTCTACACCTCCCAGCGGTGCTACAGCTCCCTCAAAGAGCATCAGCAGACTACAACAATTTATCACCGTTTATCACATGCAAAATGCATGTGAAATTGTGTGAATAATTTCCATAGCAACCATAATCATCACCTTCCCATGTAGGGACAGGAATGTCAGGATGTTGTACACCTGAGAGTACCACATGTACCTGTGTCCTTGCAGAAAGCACACACTCTTCTGGCAGCCAGCCTTCTGCTTGTGGGCTTCCACTGCTTGGCTTATGAGCATTTGCAAAGCCTTGATTACTCTTCAATACCCCTGCACTACACACATGCTTCTGTAATGTCTTTAAGGTTATGTGGAATTCTATTTGCAATCCCTCTCACAAAAAAATAACACAAACCACTTGCTGCTAAATCTAGCTGTCAGCAAGCAAATGCCAGGAACCAAAATGACTATTATTATTACTGTTATTTGCACCATTCCAAAATCCATTAATTTGCTTGTTGCAGTGTTAGGTAATGAACACTTTTGCAGCAAGGTCACACCTCCATTTTACATCAAATAACTATCTTTACTCATGTTTGAAATATGAAGCATATTTCCTGCTTAGGGCATAATGTTTTATTAATATTATTTTCCTTTGTTCTTTCTTACGGATTGTCTATTATGACTCTAAAGATTGCCTGCATGACATATCTTTTAAAATTCAACGCATAATTACATAAAACCGGAATTCATTTGATGCTACATTAATAAATCTCTCATAATTTTCTTTGAACAGGGGGACACGCTGCTATTATTTACCAGAAAACATGGATTTAGTTAAGCTTCATGGAATTCTGCAGTCACTGACACACGTATTGGATAGGGGCAGAGCAATGATGGAAATCACGTGAAGGCAAACTGTTCAGTTCAAGCCAAAAAGACTGATGGAAATAGTGAAAACAGTAGAGACATGAAAGCAAGAACTACTGAAATAAATGTCTGAGATGGGAACTTGCAGGAAAGGTTCACTGCAGCTGCAGCCGTGCCTGGCTGAATGTCATCCTGGGTTAATTTGCAAGGTGACAGATGTCTTGGGAACAGGTAAATGCTGAAGAACAGAGCTGGTGTCCCTGGGCCAGGTCTGCTCATGGAGCTGAGCCACTCGGGTGTCCTTGGAGCATCAGTGACTTCCTGCAGCTGTGGCTTTGGCTCTTTTCTTTAAGGATGATTGTGCAATCCTAAACTTTCGCAAAAAATAGTGTCACCCCCCCGCTCCAGGCAGCACAAAGTTTTGACTGACTGACCCTATCCTGCTTGATCTGCTTCACCCACTTCGGCTGATCTTGTCTCGCCTCTGACTCTTTGAGGCCAATTTTCCCCAGACTGGCTGTAACCAGCCCTTGCTGGGCTTCTTGGTGCTGTCAGCAACCATGCCCAGGTGTCTCTGGTTCCTCCAGCTCCTCCTCCACCAGGGCTTCTCCTAAGTACCTTCCAGGCTACCATGAGTTGTAATTTCACTGTCCTCTTGCTGTGGCTGAAGGAATCTTAAGGGTGTCCCCAACTGTTATAGTATCCACTGTGCAGGGATAGAGCAGAAAAGGGGTCCCTGCACCCTAAACTTTGAATTTGCAGGAGGTAAGTACTGCTTTTACTGTTTTGTAGATAGAAAACCCACTGGTTGGCAGATATTAAGTGTTTGGCTCAAGGTCATTGTGAGTATCTTTGAAGTCACTTGATAAACGCTTTGTTCTCAGCAAAGGATGTGCTTTGGGCTGTGATCTTATCCTGTAACAAAAGCTGAGATACATTCCTCCTCGTTTATTCTAGTCTGGTGGTATATGTTGCTCACAGATAAAAATAAGTGGAAAATCATTAATTGTGCCTTCTGATATATGTTTTTAATTTCTTTATTCATAACAAGCTCATTGCTGCAGCAGCAGGAGTGAAATACGTGATACTACTGGAATTTCTTTGCAATTCAGCATTAATTAATGTCCACTTCTCTCACGACGTTAATAATAACGTGCCTAATATTTCAGAGGCTGTTGTGGAAAATTCTTTTCTAGCTGGCAAGAACTGAGACTCGCATTTTAGCCTTTTGTTTAAAAATGCCTCTGAAGAGCTTTGAAGTATTAAAGCGAAGTTGGATGTAGCACCCGCGTCCAACCTGGCACCATGTAATTGGAATTCCAGTCCGTCCTCTCCCCTTGTCTCTTCATGTTTGCCAGTTGGTGCAGAGAAGGACACCTCATTTCCACAGAGGCCATGATGAACTTTTTGTTAGCAGAACAGGTCTGTCAGCCCTTATTCCTGCTGTCCCAGCAGAGTTTTGGTTAAATGCAGGGTGGCACTTGCTGTTTCTGATATCACTTGTGTCCCCTTGCGTGGGATGGGCTCCTGGGCCTGTATGGTGATTTCCCTCAGCTGTCTGTTGCAATAACAACATGATGCAGGTTTTGCTGGTTTTTGACCCCTGGAGGATTGAATGTGCCATTTAGCAAGACTGGCCATCCAGAGATAAAAGTATGCCACTGAAATGGAGTCAGTGTTTGCCTATACTGTGAGATTTGTATTAATACCACCACAAGGTTAAACCCCTTTCTTCACAGGTTAAAGATGATGGATTTACTGGCCTGAAACGTTGATTTTTCAGCATACCTTGCTGCTGTGTCACACATGTTCATCTCCTAAGCCCTGCCCAGAAGAAAGGAGGGGCTGGGTTTTGAGAAATCCTGACCTGTGCCTTTTGGAAGAGGCTATGGAACAGTCAGACTGACGGTTCATGGTTTACAAATACAGTGTATCCCTCTGCATTTAATGTTCTCCCCAGTTCAGCAGCAGGACTAGGTAGATTTTAGGCCCTCAGCACCACAGTGAATGTCTCTGCGGTGAGGATTAAAGGAGTAACTTGCTGTCAGAAATCAAAGGCAGTTGCATTTCCTATTCCTGACCCCTTAAAGCATGATGTGACCTTCTGAGTATACAGAGAGATGAGAAGTTCATAAATGCACACAGATTTAAATAAGAGCTGCTGCTTCCTTTTCTGAGAGCCCTGTCAGGCTGTGTGGGAGCAGGATGATGTTGCATGGCAAACCTGGGAGTTCCTGCGCGAGCTTGCTGCTAAAAGCTTCATCTTGTGGCACCAGGGGATAACACTGAAACTGTGCATGGACTCTAAATTTTTGCTTAGGCTGTTGAACGAACAGCTGTGGAAACTGCTGCTTTACTCTGGATGCTTGGGATGGCATTCCCAAAAGCTCTTGCCATGGCCCAGGTTGGAAACACCCTTGTCTAAGGGCAGCCCGGGGATGGAACAGCCTCGTGGTGTGGAGGGGTGTGTTAGAGGTGTGTCACCTTGTCCCCGTTGTCATCTCTGACACCTTGCTGCCTGCACCATGTGTGTCTGAGCTTGAGCAGCAGCTCTGCTGCCTGGACAGATGCAGCTGGGAAATCCTGCACCCCAGCAAGGGTCACTTCTTTGCTGTTTCTTTTCCAGCCCTGCTTTGCTGCAGGTTGGAGCTCACCCAGTACTTGTGCAAAGCAGCAATCACAAAGCCAAATCCTGGAGGGGCTGTGGGCTGGGAATGGGGAGGCATTCTGAGGTCTCCATGCACAGGGGATGTACCAGGGACTGTGTTTGGCTGCTTTGCCCCAAGAGAGCAGCTGGGGCAAACTGCTCCTTTTTTGCCTTTGCACTGCCACACTGGAAAGGAAATGGGAGGTGGCAATTATTGCCATTCCCCATCCCTGCTCACCGAGCCTTGGCAGGGAGATGGCGCTGGTCACAGCCAAGCCTGCCATGTCCTGACCCCACAGCTCAGAGGGAGGGATGTTGGAGCCTGCTCCATACTGCTTCGTTGACTTGCCATTAGGAAAGTTTCTTGCTTTTGGTTTTGTGTCTAACTTGGAATATGTGTAGGTTTTGGTCAGGAAAAATGAACAGTGAAGAACACTAATTACTGCACCCTGAGAGTAATGGCCTCAATGTCCTCATGTTGCATTTGGCTTTGGGATTAAGTGGGGAACTAAATACAAATTCCAGCGGTAGCACAGGCTTTTCAGTAATTTACCATCTCATAAACAAATGTGCCTTGCAGAAAAATAACTATTTTAAACCTTTCTCTTCGCTACACGCACTGACAAATATAGCTCTGAATTAGTATAATGCTGTCTTTCCAAAGCTCCCCTTCACATCTGTCTGTGCTGAACTCATATGCAGAAGTTTTTACAAAGAAATTAATTTATAAAATTCCTAATGGATGTGGTTATGAGAGAGACCTTTCTTATAAATATAATATACATCAGCAGAGCTGGCAGGTTTTTACTGGGGCAGTTCTTCACTGAGTCCAGAGTAGATGCTCTGAGATAAATCTTGTTAGTGCTGCCACTTTTGGTCATAGTGGTGTGAATAGCCAGTTAGCCTGCAAAACAGCAGAGCCATTCAGTGGCTCGTGGGTTTTGGCAACATGCTCAAATGTTCTCTAGCCTTTCCTGTCTTTTGCCAATCTCTCTGACTAATTCGCCAACTCTTCTATAATGCAAGAGTTCCTCCTGCGATGTATCTTTTAACCTCTGATGTTCGACTTTTATGGTGGGTGCTGCTTGCTCCCACTGCAGGGTGTGAGCCCCACTGCAGTTACCTGGCTGCCCTACCAGAGACTGAGGTAACACTTTGTTCTTAGAACACCTGTATGATTTGTTTTATAGTTTTCCCTTTCAAAACCTTTTGAGCTGGATTTCTTCTCTGGCTTTCACAGACAATTATAGCTCTGGAGTGAACTGGACCCTAAGAGATAAACCAAATTCTGTGGGGTTTTTGTGCAGAGTACAACTGGTTCATTCACTACTGAAGATGCTGCTGCTTGTTGAGCCACCCCAAACCACCTGGGTATTTCTTGAGCATCACTGTCTCATAGAGACACCCACAGTCTGAGGCTGTGAGTCCACAGCTTCGATGTTTTCTTCCTGTCATGATGACAATGACCTGGCTGGGCTTGAAGCTGTTGCTGTGTAACTCTGGGTGCACACCCTGGAAACAGGGACAAGCAGGAATTTGAAACAGCCTGTGCCTGGTACCTGGGACTAGTGCTCGTTTCCTTCCTTGCCATATGCTGTGCAGGACCACTGGATCTTACTTACATTAGTCAGCTGCACTCTGGCAAGTGGTGGAAAGGTTTTTTGTATTTCTTCTTTTAAAGTATTTGTTGCTGATCTTGCGTGTCAACAAACTCAAGTGTTTGTAGCAGAGACAGGATCTTACCGAGTTGTTTCGCATCAGTGGAGATCTCAGCAAAAAACAAACAAACAGAAAAAGAATAAATGCTAGAGAGTTCAGTGAGACCTGCATCAGCCTTGTCTAATGCTAGCCTTGCAAGCAGTCCTTGGATGATGTGAACTGGCTGTTATTGCTGGCAGAGAAAAGAAAGTTGCGGCAGTTTATCCCAGCTGAGCACCTGGTCATTACATCTCATGCTGTAAAAGCTGCTGTGGAAGCATAGGGTAAAATGGATATTCATCTTTGATCCCTTAGCAACGTGAGAGTCTGTAATAATCTCTAAGATTAGGGTAATAGAGAGCTCAAATTTTATATACACCCTGCTAAACCGTGCTTACAAAATGTTTCAGTTCAAAGAGGGAAGTGCTGCACGTGCAGTGCACAGGAATCTCCTCTCCTCCCCGCCTCTGCTGGGCTTTTAAATGTGTGTATGTGGTGCCTTGAAAGTCTGACTTGGCAATGCTGTGGGTGCTCTGAGCTGAAGGCCAGCACTGCTGGCCCCAGCACCTGGTATTTCCAGGGGAGAAAGTGTAGCTGAGGAGCGGTACCATGTATTTACAGAATACCCCATTCTTTGGGAGCAGACATGGAGCCAGGCTGCGTTTGAGAGATGATGTAAAACCAAGTTAGAATACACTCTCATGCAGGACTGGAGTCAGAGGCTCTGCTGTTGCTCTTGCTTCCAGGTGACTTTAATTACACTCCTATGCAGGGGAGGGTGTAAAACATGACAGCACAAATAAACAAAACCTTCCAGCTAACAGGATGCAGGTTCTTAGCTTCTAATCCAACATATGCTCCAGCCACTGTTTCTCTGTTCCCTGTGCATTAATACATGTCTTATAAAAAGTAATTAATGAGAAGGTTTACAAATGCCGAAGCAGAAAGTTACTGAGACCAGGAACCCGCTCGTTTTTGGCTGTCTTGGGCCAAGCCTGGGATTGCTCCCTAGGCTTCAGTGGAGTGAGAGTGGATAGGGTTTTCCCTGGCAGAAAAACAGTCTGTCTGACCACCAAGAGAAAACATAATTCAGAATGCAAAACAGAACAGAGTGAATTTTGTAGTTTGCTTGCCAAAGTCTTGTTCTTTGAAAGTCTGCTCTGGTCTTATGTAGGAGATGGCAAAAGAATGGATTTGGTAAAGGTTGGGGTGCTTCAGCAATGAAAGGAAAATTTTATTCCCTCTCATCGCAGTAGTAATTCTATGTATCTGTTCATAAGTTTCTCAGAAAACTGTTTTCATCCTTCCAACAATATTTGATACCCTGCATATCCTGCAGACTGCAGAAAATGTTTACTCTGTCTCGTTTGCCCTTCTCCCAACAATGCACATGCACAAAGGACAGTTTTGAAGTGTTTGTGCCTTTTGATTGACAATAAAAATCTTTTGCTATGAGTTCTGGCAAAAAGTTCGTGGTCCTCAGAATGCTTTACAGTTAATTCTCATTTCATTTGCATGACTAAACAGTGGTTCTGCATCACTTCATTACAAAAGATTTGCAGAGCTTCAAAAGTGTTTCATTGCTGGAGAAAAATCCAGCAGCAAATCCAACTTCCATGTATGGTTAAATTGCTTTAAGCTAAAACCCGCAATAGGACCAATTCTTTTTCAAAGGATCATAGAATATTTTGGGTTGGAAGGGGCCTTAAAGACCATTTCATTCCACCCTCTACCATAGGCAGGAACACCTTCCGCTAGACCAGGTTGCTTCAAGCCCTGTCCAACCTGGCCTTGGTTGGCCTTGGCCCCCAGGGATGGGGCAGCCACAGCTGCTCTGGGCAGCCTGTGCCAGGGCCTCACCTTCCTCAGGGTCAAGAATTTCTTCCCAACATCCGTGCTAAACCGATTCTTTCATTTAAATGCCATTCCCCCTTGCTCCATGTCTTCATTCCCTTGTCAAAAATCCCTCTCTGGCTCTCTTGCAGGCCCACTTCAGCTACTGGAAGAAGCTCCAAGGTCTCCCCAGAACCTTCTCCAGCCTGAACAGCCCCTGCTCTCCCAGCCTGGCTCCATAGCAGAGCTGTTCTAGCCATCTGAGCATCTCTGTGGCCTCCTCTGGACTCACTCCAATGGGTCCATATCCTTCTTATGTTGGGGATCCCATAACTGGATGCAGCACTGCAGGGGGGTCTCATGAGAGCAGAGTAGAGTGGGACAGTCATTGCCAGGTCATGTGGAGCTTCTTGTCAATTGACATTCCCAAGCCCTTCTCCTCAGGGCTGCGGGTGCCTTTTATCCCTTCAAATGCAGCCTTGGTTAAGAGGAGGCAGTGAGCCTTCAAGCCCCAGAAGAATCTGGGTGCGGATGGTGGAAACAATGAAAGATGTCTTTGTGTGAGAAACAATCCAAGTTACTGTCAGCATGATAATGTGAAACGCTGGCAATTCACTGCTGGAACTTCCTGCCACACCAAATGTATTGCCATGAATTATTTAGCAAATCTAATTGAATGTAATTTTGATGTTGGAGATAAGTAGCCACTGAGCTTAGTCTGAAAAATCAGTTTGCATATGTCAGAGTACTGCTATCCCTTAGAACTTGCTTGGGATCATCCACTTTATGCTGCAGTTTTATGTCGCAGTTTTATGCCCTTCTTTTGATGTCAGTTTGGCCTGGGATGTCTAACAACTCATGGCTCTCTCAAATTTTACGTTCAGGAGGATGTAAATCTCCCTGAATTTCCAGGGTGACACACATCTCAAACATTTCCTTGTCCTTTCTGGAGAATTTACAATATTTTGGGGCAGTATGGCAGACAGGCCCAGCTCCCCGAGTGGTGCAGAAGGGCTGGGGTTTGCCCAGAGCAGCTGGCAGGACTCGCAGTGGATATGCCATGGAACTTCTGAGCAAGTGAAAGCAAGCCAGGATGTAACACAGCTGGAAACTATCTCTGCAGTGGGAGCTAGGAAATGCAGTAAAGGGGTTGTGTAGGCTAAGAAACCTAGATTTGGTCTATCGAGGTCAACATCATCTACTGGGGATTAGGTAGGATCAAGTAATTAATGAAAAGGATAATTCATACCAGTTTTCTAATCCCTGCAGATAGTGTAGATGACACACTTCTGCTGCTGACCCTTCTAGATGTGTTTTCATTGTAAAGATGTGCAGAGAGGGAACGAATGGGCAACAGGCTGCAGAAGCTGTCACTAACTGTTTCCAAGCGGAATTTTTTTGCTTCAGCGTTGCTCAGACTTTTCATAACAATGTCCTAAGTCAGAGTGGTGTTTTCGGTTGCAGAACTTTTTGGTTCAGAACTTCCAAACCTGTTTATGTCTCTGTTTTAAAACTCACAAAATACTGTTCATATAATTTCAATTAAACTCTTGGACTCTTTTTTTAAATAATTCTCTAGTTTTAAAATGTCCCTTAGTTTAAAAAAATCCCTGTATTTTAAAATATATAAAGTAGACTTGAAATGAAATGTGGATTTTATTAATTACATGAAAAACATCTTTTTCGGATCAACTGCAACTAAATTTTTCCTCTCTGACCTACTTTGTCCATCCAACTGGAAACTCCATTATCTGCCCATTTCTACCGGAGATATTGGATGCTCAGGAAATGGAAACGCTGATCTCCAGAAATGGGTGCTGCTTCTGCCAGTGCCCACCCTGGACCCAGAGATGGGAGGGAGCACAGCTGGGTTCCCACAGGAGGAGTTTGTCCTGGGGAATCCCTGCTGGGTGTTGCAGCAGAGGTGGGATGTTTCAGTGCACAACTGCATTGCCTTTCCTGACAAAGCAGCTCCCATGCCAAGGAAGTAGAGCCCAAGTGCTCTGATGCTTGCACTTACAGAATGGCTCTCTAAGGTTGTTTCCCACAATATTCCCACTTTTACAGCTGAAACATGATCTTTCAAATTACTCAGCTGCAACCTCTGGAGCTGTTTAGCTACGTGGGAGAGCGTTTCTGGGTGCACATTGCAGGGCTCATCTCTGCCACTGTCCTGATGCAAAGGTGTCCTCCAGGGGAAGACAAGATGGAGAGGGAACAGGAGGGCTGTCCTGGGTTTTCCTGGAGCAGGTGCCCAAGCAGCCCGAGAGTGTCAGGAAGTAAAAGAAGAAGAATTGGAGAAGCAGGGGGAAGAAACCAATAGCCCCAATCCCTGTTTTCATAGATCCATGGCTGATTACGATTGTCCTGAAGACCTAGTGTGGGGTTGAAAGCCCAGGAAATCAATCCACAGGCATTTGTGCATTGATCTGTTTGGAAACATTAACCTGAGGAATTTCTCCATCTATGCTTGTTTTCACTTGGGTGCATGTTCACAGGGATTGATTTTCTTAAGATCTGAGCACTGAATCAGGGGTTGTTTTTCTGGATGCACTGGTTCAGCCTCAGCTTTTGTAAGGAGGTAACAACTGGGATTTCGCCTAATTTGGCTTTGTTTTTGAGCTTCACCAACAATAAACAGTAGATTTGTGACTGCATTTTCTTCAGCCGCCCTTGAAAAGGGAGAGGGCTCTTTTATCTGTAAGGTGGAACTGCTTTCACCCAAATGCTGTGGGAAGTGGGGGCCTAATCCAGCTGCTGCTGTGTGTCTGGGTCATGTGGCATCATAAAGGGCTGGATTCCTACCCCAACAAAAGACAGTGACCACTTGACAGCTAAAGAGGACACTAAGGTGTCATCTTCTCTTGGGAAAAATAGTGTGTCAGGATACATAAGATGTGCATGTAAATGTATATGTGTTCATGTATTTTCTTATCAAATTTTTTTGTTGTCCTCTGGCCATAGAGGAATTAGAGTGAAGCCTTAGAAAAAGTGAAAGGCAGGTGGCCCAATGCCCTGCAATTCTGGTGGAAACATTTTTGGGGAGAGAAAGAAGTCCCAAAATGCACCACAGGGGAGGCTCCCCATTACATCTGCTGCCCATCTTCCAGCTCATCTCATGTGGGTGCAAGCACACCTACCCTTTGCTGTCCCTGTCTGCCAGCGCCAAGCCCCTGTAACGAAAGCAGAGGATATCTGTACCCAAAATGCTAAAACAAGCAATACTTTGGTCTTGTTTCCCCTGTCTTTGCCCTGCCCACAGGCTCTGTGCATCCTCCTGCCCACTACTTGCCACTTAGCCCCAGTGGTCCCACATGGACTACCCTGAATGAGAGGGAGACTGCTCCAAAACCAGCTGTAAGTGGAGCCACTGCAAAGCTACAGAAATAAAAGTGGCTTTGTCCCCTGCAGGCTTAGAACCTCTTTACCTTGAACCTGTGTAGAGCTTGACTTGCAGGGGTCAAGTCAGAGTGAGATAAAGTACCATTCATTACAGTGGTATTTTGTATGCAGGGACTGAGCTCAGGCACTCTGTGTTACCAAAAGCTGATAACAAATAGATATGAAACACCTTTGAAATGTTAACTTATCCTGAAAACCTTTTTCTTCAACACTTTTAAGCAGCATAAAGCTTCATCCTAGACAATCTGCTCCCTTCTCTCTATTTTAATAAGCAGGAAGCATAGCATCTGTCTGGAAAGAATGCAACAAATATTTTTACGTTCACATAGCTCAGGAAAGAAGGGAAGTTGTGAAACTTGAAGAAATCCCAGTTTGAAAGTACAGAGATGAACAGATAGAAGAGAAAACTGGGAGCAGTGAGGTTTTGGGCAGGATTGTGCTTCCTCCCAGCTGTACAGTCCCATCTTTTCTCTATGGGCTGGAAGGGGCTGCTTAGTCTGTGTCCTTCCAGGGCATATTTTTTTTTTTGACCTGCATGCAAGAGCAGCCGGAATCCCAGGTTTCTGCCATAGCAGGCTCTGTTTAGCACAATATGCACTTTCTCTCCCCAGCTGCATTTTCCCTGGGCTCCCTCTGAAGTCAGGTTTGCTGCTGAACTCCTTGTGTGGGTACACTGTGACCTATTTCAGTTCAAATGAACTAGGTTAGCTAAAGCAGTGGAAATTGTAGGTCTTTCGCTATTTTGCCTAGCTTTGCGTGAGATGTGTTGGATGTGGAAGACCAGTCCCTTGGCTGATGTAAGTCAACGTACCTCCTATGACTTTGATGGAGGCTCATCTCTTTGTTCCAGCTGCTGATCTCCCCTGGCATCTGGTACAATCTACCCTGTGTGGTGTTTATTTTAATAGCCTGATAAAACTATTATTCTCAAGGGGAGATAGAGGCTGTTGGCTGTGTGTTTAGACAAAGCTGCACCCATACAGATTCCATAAGTGTTTGCTTCAAAGATGTAAACACCACATTACCCAATTAAAGGAGTGTCCTTAATAATTTATCAGGCAATTAAAACGTTCATTGCCCTTTATCCCAGAGAGCTCTACCAGTGATATATAACCTGAACCTAAGTTAAAATGCCATAATAAATGAACAGTGATGCAATGTATCAAACATAATGGGAGCATTAGGGCAATGAAGGGTGGTTTGTCAAGAACGGAAGGTATAACACAATTAGTGGAGCTAACTTAATTTCTGGAAATACCACTGCTCCTGAGGAGTGGGGCATGGCAGGGGGATGTCTGGCAAAAAAAATTTCAGTAATATGTTCCATGGAAAACTTACCCATTACGAAGTTAGCAACAGAAAAGATCTCTGTCCCCAGTTATTATTAACAACCCTCTTGAGAATGTCATGAGAAAGGGAAATGAGCAACTCAAAGAGAAGAATTATATCAGGAGTGGTGTTCCAGCTTAGCTCTGGCTGCTTGTCATAGTACAGTATTGCTTCATACTTGTGTAATGGAAAATGCAGGAGTAAAGGGGGATTTAAAAAGGCAAATTCTTTTGTTACTAATTCTGATCGGGATGTTTTAAAGAAATTACCACAGAGGTTGGGAATCCAATTCAAACTGAGCCAAAATCAGATTTGGACAGCTCATTTTCCCTTTGAAAATCTCAGTCATTATTTTAAAAATGCCAGAGCCTTGGTGGTGCCCAGTCCCTTGCCTGTGCTGTTCCCACTGCTTCTGGGAGTATTTTGAGCTGTGACAGTGTACCCAAAGATGTGTAGGTCACGCAAACATACAGCTGGTAGTTGTTGCCCTGTGGATGAAGGAAGGATGATAGTTTCATCGCCTGTTTTTAAGAGTATCTTAAGGTGGGAGGATGATTAAGAGGCACTATTACTGTTTTTGAAGAACTCCTCTTGAGCCCTTCAGTTCAGGATATGAAAAAGGATGGGATGGAAGTGAATGGCAACATAAAAATGATAGTCCTGTGGGTCCCCTTTCCAGGCTCTGAGGATCAAACAGGTCAAGTGATTTGCTTCAATGGAGAAAACCCAAATGAGACTTATTCTGTGGCCAGAGTTTTGAGGCTTCACAAATAAATACCCACAGCTACTTTGACTGTGGGTGTGAATGTGGCACACTCTGAAAACAGGCTCCCATAACAGGGCTGCTTTGCTGATCTTTCCATGGGGGGACACATCCTCTGCCAGCTCAGGGGAAGAACTGTCCTGTTCAAGGCACCATCCCATTCTTGCTGGTTTATTTTTCAACCTATACAGACCTGCATGATGCCTGTGGAAACTGTGGTTATTAATAGTGGAGTCCTAACACAGCATCTTGCATCAAGTGGAACTATGCAACCAAAGGGCTGGGGCAGGAAGGACATGGGATGGACTTTACTCCTGCTTCAGTTACTGACTTGCTGCCTAATCCTGGACACTTCGTGCTGTTATTATTTTCTCTTTGCCTATTTGGTGCCCTGTGGATGCTTTGGAGAGGGAGCAGCTGCTTGCTGCAGGATTGAGGGTGCTTAGCACCGTCACTATATGGCAACGCGTAACAATAGCAGCGAGGGCTGTTGGATAGTGATCTTTATATTGAGTAATTTGGAGTGGATTATATGGACTAGAACAGTGCAATGGAAGGCAGGGCTCATCCTTCCCCCACCACTTGCAGTATACATTGACTCCATTTATTTATACTGCCAATCTTTCTCCTTCGTGGATGCAGAGGAGAGTCAGCCCCACGTTGCAATCTCCCCAAAGACTTTTGGGGCTGTTCTTTACAATGCATAGGAAATTTTTACATGGTTTTGGAAAAACTGGTTCCAGCTGCATGTGCAGCTCTGCCATCCTAGCCTGCACAGCAGCATCCATGCAGATGCACTGTGCTACCTGCCTCCCTGGAGTAACAGCCTGGGGAGCTGGGCACTTCTTGGCAGTCCCCTGTCCTAGTTTAAAGAATAACCACATATGTCAGGATAAAATATTTTGGTTTGTCACATCTCCTCAGACTAAACTTTTTCACTGAATAAAATTTAAGGACAAAAGAATACAATTAAACAGAAGCACAAGCCACAAAAACAACAGCAAAATGTGCTGCTTTGAGAGTGATACTTAACACAAATAGCTTTTTATTAGTTTAACTCTGCCAGCTTTTATTTCTTTGTGGTAAGTTAAAGCAGTCATCTCCCTCTCTTAGCCTCAGAAAGGCACACAGTAAAACTGGTAGCCCTGTTTCTGCCATCAGGCACCTGCATGTCCTTGTATTTTCACTCTTGCGTTTTGTTCCCTTATTTCTGCAAATGAGCATTTGGATGCTGTTCAGCCCAGTGGGGGACTACAGCTGTTCTTTCCCTCCTCATCATCATGGTCACTTGGCTGAGACTTCTAGCACACACCTAAATTTTCCCATTCCTGAATTCAGCGTGCTTTTCCTCGCACACTTCTGAAGGCAGAACCGCAAGAACTTTTCCATTGTTATGAGATTTAAAAGAAACAACCCAGTCTTTTTAGGACATTCATAACTATTTTCTCTTGACTTTAGATGCTTAAATGAAAAGTGGCTTGTGTGGTTTACTGCTGCTCCACCTCACTGTAGAGTTATAGGGACTTCTGAAGGTCCCTCTGCAGTTAGATGCCGCCATTACTTTGTATAAGTGCTATTCCTTGGCATAAAACTTAGAACACCTGAAACAAAGCCAGAGATCTAATATCCCATCCTCAGAAAATCAGGAAAAAGTCAGCTCTAAATTTGCTGAGAAAACATTTGATTTGTGATGAATTTCTAGAGGAAAATAAAAATAAAAATTGCTGCCTTGCAGAAACCACAAGAATTTCAGTAGCTTACAAGAGAAGTGTTCTTTTTGATGACTGCCTGAATCCTCCTAATGTCATATAATTTATGTTAATTAAATGCTGATGGAATCTGAATAAGCATATTGATGGAAGATGTATTTGAGATACTGTTATTAATTCATCATTCAGTAGCTAGTGCGTGAAATGATGCATTCCTAGGCTCTGATTTAGGACATTTCATTTTCAGTATTACCAAGATGTCTGTTTCCAACAGAAATAACCCTTTAATCTACTGAAAAAAACCCAACCAAAGCACAGCACAACAACAATTAAACAACAACAAAAACTCCCCAAAAACCTCATTGGAGGCAGCCTGATTAAACAACTCTGAAGCAGTAGTTATTTATGCCTTTCAGAGCTATAGCACATACTGATCCCACTTCTCCAGGCAATGGACATAAACCAGTCATTTATAAATAGTTATAGCATTCAAGTATGGAGGAGGAGAATCCCTAAACCCAACAGCATGTGATTCATTGCACCCCAAGGTCCTATTCTGGCAAGTGTAAGGACATGGGAACCTGTCTGGAACTGTGCCTTGTACCTAAATCCTCACCTTGCTGGTAGTGAGGTGTGGCCAGGACCCAGCATCCTCCAAATAGGCAGGTAAGCTGGGGCTGGCCAGAAACTTTACATGATGGCAGAGTGTTCACACCGTGCCATGACATTTTCTGGTGCTGGAGATGGTTTCATAGGTCATCTCTAAATGTTCAGTAAGTCTCTTATAAATTCATTTGGGGAGTCAACAGTGCCTAGAGGCATAACTGCTCCCATTACTCTGAGCTTTACTGGAGGAGGGGAAGCACTGTGACCTCCAGAAGTTACTTTCCTTTGCTAAAGGGTGGATCTGTGACCTGCCTCACCAGCCATGCTCACCAGACACCGGGAAGGAGTGACACATGCATGCTGAGGTTTCTTCAGCTCAGGGACAGGGGCAGTCTAGCCCCAAATCCAGGCAGAGGCTGGTGGAAGGCTGGGACATTCAGTTCCACCAGCACTACAGTGTCTCTGCGCTTTGCCGGTTTTGTGGGATCACATGAAACTGGGTCCTGATTTTTCTGCAAAATTTTTCAGGTGTTCCACCAAGGCTTACAGCTCTGTCTCCTCTATAAATTGCCTCAGGAGGTGGGGGAGCATTGATGCTGGCAAGAGCTGTGTTAATTCGTGAGGCTGTTCACACTTTCCCCATCGCTGCCTTGAGCCCTAGGGAGGCGTTCAGAAACGATAGAGAAACCTAATGATGAGCTTCACTGAGAGAATTACAAATGTAATAGGGAATGGAATGAGGTAAACAATGAAAACCAAGGTGAAGTTTCCTGACTAACTGAAGCTGAACTAACTGTGGGCACTGCTGAAAGAATCTCTCATCTCCTAGCTCTGCAGGCTTTGCCCAATACCATCACACGGGGGACAGGCTGAGCTCTCTTTAGACCCGTGGGCTTAGTTTTCAGGTGTATCACTCAGTGGAAGATCTCTGCTCATGCTTAAGGTGAAATGCAGTGGCAGCATTGCCAAGCTGCCGTACAATTGAAAGTGTAATGTTGAAAGTGGCAATGCTGTAGGTTGGATATATGGGTATACGTGACAAATATGCTCTTTCTCTGCAGTGGGGAAATATTGGCTTCACAATGCTCACAAATAACTGAAAGTATTTAATATCAGGTTTTAGATTCCAGGGACCTTCATTCTGCACCATCAAGAGAGAAATGAAAATCTGGGAAGAGATTTCTTTGAGCATCTGCACAGACAGACAGAGGTGTTCCAGAGTGTAAACCACCACTTTCCCCTTCTGCTCCCCAAGACTTAGCAACACGAGAATAGTTCCACATTTTGCTCATAACCATTCAGTGAATTATTTAAATAATATGCCTGTGGCTTCTCAAATGGTAGCTGAAAGCCTTTCTTTAGGTTGTTTGGAAAAAGGTACTTTTAGACTTGTATTTTGCTGAGGAGATCCTGCTATTCAAATGGGTGTGAAAGGGGTTTGGAAACAGTCTGTGTGTGTGTGCACAGCAGGGAGAAGCGGCTGCTCGCTTTAATTCCCAGTTCAGGCTGTGCTTGGGGGTGACTCTGACTACCCCAAAGGTCAAAGTGACTGTATATATAACCTGCTTCTGGGCTGCTTTCTGTTAATGATGGTGTCTGGCTCGGCTGTCAGCAGTTATAGTACACGGACAGGTCTGTGTAAGAGGCACAACGCTGGAAATACTCAGGAATTGGTCTTTTCCCCCCAAAAGCATTTGAACTGCTGGAGAATTGACTGAAAAAGGCCCTCACTGGAGACATGGCCAGGAGCTACCTGCATCTCACACCAGCTGCACTCATGGATTCAGGTGTCTCTGAAACCTGTAAACCTGTGTTTTCCTTCCCCAGCTATCATTTTTTAATGTTTAGATGCTTTTGACAGTAGGCTTGTGACTATTTCTTGCTAGGACTGGTATTTGCCTTTGGTTTTGGCTTCTCCCCACCCCAGGGCAGGGCACAGTGGAGCTGTGCACTCTGTAGAGCAAAGCACAAGAACTTTTTAGTTCCTGCCTTCACATCCTCTCTGTTTTTACATTACTGTGGGTTTATGTACATCTACTCGCCTGGGGATTTGTCATCTTATTTGTAATCTATTGTTTTAATTATTTTCTGTGAAGGTGCCCAAAGACCTTAGGGTATTGAGACACAAATGCATTATTTATTCATTAATTATTCATTACTGCTAACTACTCCCTACAATGTAGCTGTCTGCAGTAACATGCTGGGTGAACCCTCTCCCCTGGATAAGAGGGCAGCTCCTTTATCTGCCAACCATTCCTTGGTCAAGAGTAAGATTGTTTAAAAAATGGAGGGAGGAATATTTACATTTGGCCAATAACACATTTTCTTATGTGAATCTCTAAGAGTTGACCTAAAAATCATCAGATGGAATGTAGGCTTCCTAATACACCTCTGGGGTTTGTAACCTATTGCTAATTTGTCCCAGAACTGCCTGGAGGGGGGCTTGCCAGGTGAGTAAAAGGGATTTAATGTCCTTGGTTATCACTGGCTTTCCCCACTGTTGGGGGTTGAGAAAGTTTTCTTTTTGTATGTGTATGTGTTCTTTTCTTCTCCTCTCAAAGGAATTTTTTCCCATGTTAAGGGACGATTGCTGGGGTACTTAAAAGAANGTTTTTTTTGCTTTGCCTTGTTGTACATATATGTATATATATAAGTAAAGACCTGTTATTCCTATTTCTGATATATTTGCCTGAAAGCCCCTCATTTTCAAAATTATAATAGTTCAGGAGGAAGGGGGTTACCTTTTTCCATTCCGGGGTGGGAGGGGGACTCCTGCCTTCCTTAGTAGACACCTGTCCAAACCAGGACACCCACTTAAGAAATGTCTTCTTCTGCACCTTCACCTGCATCTGAAACCACCCCAGTTACCTCTGCAATTCGGTGCACAGGTAGTTGTCCATGCTGCATTTAGTTTGAAAGGCAGAAATAAGCACAGAAATGTTAAAAATAGAAATAACCCTGAGCTGAAATGATTTCCCCTTCCTGGCTGGCTGCCTCGCACACCAGACTTCAGTCATAGATCATCTGAGATTGTTGAGGCTGGAACTACCCAGTCTTAGTCTCTGCACTGGTTTTCTCTGAGAGATACCTGGTCCCAGTTTTTCATGGGCCTTACTTATTCCTTTTCCCTCAGTGATCTGTTTTGCATGATTTCTCTGCACTGATTGCAAGAAAAGAGGGGACTGCAGCAAACTTCCAGCTTCCTCCCTTTGGTGCTGCAGTTCATTGCACCCCCTGGCACCAGGGGTAACAGTGTGGTTTAAGCTCAGATCTCAGTGGGTCCTGGCGTCTGTGGTTTAAGCTCAGTCCTGGTGGGGGCTGGCGTCCTCTCCCAGCCCAGCCACTGCACATGAGGCTGTGGGTCAGCTGGGGTGACACCTGGTGAGCTGCTGCTGGAGGACACGCTGCTTTGGAGATGGCTAAATGGAACTCTGAGGAGGGACAGCTTTAAAGAAGGTCCTTTGAAACCCTAGGGAAATGTAAACAGGCTTTTGGTGTTTTGTTTTAAACAACTAATAGTTGCTGAACTTCTGATTTTTAGCTTGAGGGGAAACTGGTCATCTAAGAGTTGGGTGATCCATGTGGGTCCCTTCCAACTCAGAACACTCTACGCTTCTGTGAGTTGTATACCCCTTGATTAGTTAATCGACTGGTATCAGGTCAGAGAAGTTGAAATACCTCAGCTGGATTGATAAGACCAGGATGAGAATGCAGACTGGAGAGGTCTGAGGTGGAGGAGAGCTGTGTGTAATATATGGTGATAGTGTTTTGCCCTCCTGAAAGACCATCTGCTCTGGGACTATTGCAGCAACCTGCATTTGTGTGAGCACTTCTGGAAATAAAGCTCACCCACCCAGGAAAATCAATGTAGGCTGCCGGGCACCGCTGTGACTAGCAGGTCTGGAGAAATTTTTTAATGTCTTAAGATCATTTCTGGGAGCTCTAAAACTCCGTAAAAAACCTCTTTGGCTCCACAGTCTTATCAGAAATCCCCCTGGGATGCTATGGTCACAGTGACTGTCTGCTCAAGAAATTTTTGCATCTGCTCGATTACTGTGTTGGATTGCTACAGTAATCAAGGAGATTCAGTATTTAGTGGTATGGAAAGATATTCTGACAGTCCTGGAGAGGACAGAGAGGAAGTTTGGGTAAAAAATCCTGGCACCGGAAGGGTAAATCGAACACCCAGCGTTGCTGTCAGCTGTTTAAATGGAAAGCAGTTCAATCACTGGCAGGATCAATCCCTATAGACTGAGCCCACGGCTATTATCAACTTTTCCTATGTCCTTGCTGCTTGTAAATTTAACTCCATCTCTCAATAATTTTAAATGAAAGGCACAGCAGCACTGCAGAGAAAGGAAACAAAAATGCTTCCTTAACATGTTGCTCTTTGAATACACCTCTTCACTGTATAAAACTTAGCTTCTGCCTGCTGTTTATGCTTGAATTTATACCCCTCTTTGCTCTCGGCTGTGGCTGAGAGCAGTCCCAGTGTGATGCAGCTGGGAGGTACCTGTCTGCCCTCCCGTAGTCACAAAGTCCACTTTAAAGGAAATGTTCTTGGGAGAGCACAGCCCATTGCACAGGGCTGTGAGCCTCTCTAGCAGAATAGCATATATTAAATGGTAATAATCTCAGATGTGTTGCAGGGTAATTCTTCCTCTGCTGCACTCTCCAGTGCTCCTACCCTCTTGGGGTTGTGTGGAAGTGGGACTCCATTGATTTCAGTCTGCTGCTGATCTCCCTGGAGAGATCTGGAAAGCAAGGTGGGAAAGTGCCCATCAGCCCTCTTGAGTACACTTCCCAAGAGGTTTGGAGCTGCTCGTATGCCACCTCCCTTTGAGAGGACCACAAAAAGGAGCATCAGTGAGCATTCCAAAGCTGTCGGGGCAGAGACTGAGTGTGGCTGGCTCAGAGGCTGGGAGGAGATAGCCTGGAGCTGGGGTAAGGAACACGTCTGCCTTAACGCAAGCTCCAAAATTGGAGCATGTTTGTTGTGGGCACGCAGTGAGTATTTTTAGCTTTCACGCTCTCCCTGGCATTTAGGTATTAATTTTACAGCCCTGCAGTGTGTTTGCCTACAACTGCCTGCCTCACACGGCCCCATGTCCGCGTCGAGCACAGGCACCATGCCAGTGACTGGAGCCGTGGATATGGCAGCAACAGGAGCATCCTATGCCAAAACTACCTCCTAGGTCTGGGTTAATGGAACACTGCTCAAAAGCTTGCTCAGTTTAACAGAAAAAAACCCAGAAATGTCAACATGTGCTGGCAGCTGAAGGCCTTCGTGTGTGACTGTGCAGTGACTAAAATTGTGCAGAAAGTGATAAACTCTGAGACTGTCTCAGCATTTATGGGAACACATGCACATACATTATTATTGGACATTACAGTATAAATTATCACATTCTCTATACTTCCCAGTTGCACTATAATCTTTCATAGTGCTGCTGCTCACTGTGCAAGGAGCAATAAGGGAGCGGGTGCCTTACACCGCTTTTCATAGAATAAAAGTGCAGCATTATTGTTACAGCATTTTCTGAGTGCCCCTGTGCCTGGAGCACATCCAGAGCCATCCACCCCACACCTGGGAGATGAGCAGAGCTAATCTGACACCGTATCTGCCTGCTCTGTCCACTGCTCCTCATAAACACAGAAACAGTTCACACCAACATCTGTGGAAGCTGGATCTTACATGCCTTGCTGCCACATATATTTCAATCTTTGCTTCAAGGAGAGAGAAGCAGAAGTCTGAAGACTTCTGTCTCTAGAGACAGAGAAAAGATCCAACCTTTGATGCATGGTTGCCATAGTAAAACTAAGCTTGTTTCATGCAAAGGGTGTGAAAAGGCAAAAGTTTGAACTTAGGCCAAGAAGGTTCATTATAGGACAGGAAACAATAGAGGTAAGAGCTGCAGGGAAGAGAAACACTCCTTCAGATAGTCTCACTTGATCTGTGATGAAATAAGGAGCCACTGAAAAAGGTTTTAATGTGTTTCAATTATCTTGCTTTCAACAGAACTTGCCAAAGTCTGAAACCACAAGGTTTCAGTAGGAATGCGATAATGATGGAGATGGGGCTCAAAATCATAAACAAGGGAAACTGAATCTGATATGGGCAGTTTGCTTGAGGTTGTTTTTAAAAAGCAGAGCTTCTCTCCAAATCCTGCCTGTCTTAGTCTGTCAAGAAGATATATCTATGTGTACAGGATGTGCTCAACACCAGCATGATATATCACTGATGAACAAAGGACTTTGTAGATGAATATCTGCAGATTTAACGCATAAACCCTCTTTCCATAGTCCCCAGATACCTGTTGCAATATAATGAGCAGAAATATATCAGGGAATGCTAACAGGTTTTTTCCAGTAGATTGTCTTCAAATGCATAACTGGTACCAAATCCTGACACCATAGAAGCTTGCAAAAATTGTAACTGATGATCAGAAAGCAGTGTTTGCCAGACAAAAAGAGTTTTCTTCTTGGTTTTGTAGCCCCTGTTGAGTTAATTTAGCTGACACGTAGGGTGGATGAGTGCTGCAGCAGCTTATGGCTCCCGAGGTGCCGAGAGGTTCTCTCCATGTTACCCTCTTGCCCATTTCTCATGGCTAGTTTGATCCCAGCAATATTTTGCAAGCACCTGAGAAGGTTTACAAAGCGACACTACCCCACACCCAGGCAGAAGAGCTCCTTGCCCCCCCCCCTTGGCATGGGAGCACAGGGGTGCAGGAATGGAACTGCGAGGACACTTCGTGGAGAGGTCTGGGCATCTTTTCACTAGAAAAGCAAAATAGGACACATGCTCAGGACTTTTTCCTGTATGAAGGCAGTTTTTGTCCAGTTTTCCTGTTTGTCACAACAGACAAATGAAACCATCCTGCCTTTACCTGTGACAACCGGTCTGTGAAGGTCATGTGCCACTCACAGTGATCACAAGGTCACTTTATCCAGCATGGGGCAGATCCTGGGACTTGTACTCAGATTTTTCTCTTTCTTATTTCACGGCAAAGATCTCCTTTAGCCAAGCCATCTGTAATTGTAGCTGAGCTAATGCTTGTACCCTTCCCCCAGAAACCGTCTCATTTCCACAGCCCCTGGTTTTGCCTTGCAGACCATGCTTGGCTCAAAACTTCATTTTGCCTTGGAGGAACTTGAAGGAGGCCAAGGTGAGATGCTGTGATTTGACCTGACTCTAGCTGAAGTCAATGCAACTTTTCCTCCTTTCATCCTGTTCATTTAACATGCATCAGGGTAGGGTTTTCCATATGAGGATGATGTTTGCAGCAGTGCTATGGTGTGGTGAATAAACCTAAACCCACTATGACTATGGAAAATAAATTTATCGCAGTGAACTTGCTGTGCAGAGCAAAGGTAGCTGTGGTATGTTGTAAAAAGACACCAAATACAAGGACCTGGAGGTAAGAATAATAAGCAAGAAACTCTGCTCTACATGTACATAGGAGGTTTTTGATCAAAAGCAACACATTTTTAGATTATGGAAATTATTTATGAACAGTATCTGGGGAATTCTAACTGGTACAAATGAAAGGAGCTTGTCCTCCCCTCCCTGCAATTTGTCAGTCTCTAACTTCTCACCTCCTAGCTGCACAACTGAAAACTGGGCTTTTATCTGAGGAAATGAAATTTAGTAAAAAATATTTTTTAAAAGTGATCTGATTGCAAAGACTAGGGGAAAACATTACAACTGCAATATTCAATATAATTTAAAAGCTGATTACTCCTCATGTGGAATAAGTACTTTCCATAAGGCCTTCCACTACATCTGGTATGCACACTAATTTGTATTAATGGCTCCTAAGAAGCCATCATAGTTTATCAAGAAAGTAATATGCACTTTAAAAGCATTCAAATAAAGATTTACATGATAAACCTTAATAACTCTGGAATGTATTATTAGCTAACATATACTCCCAGAAGCAGTCACTCACTTCTGGCAAATTAGATAATTCAAGAAGCCATGAAAAGCTTCAGGTCAGAACTAAGCTGTTGCTTGGTCACTCTCTGGGATTTATTTAATGCATTAAGGGGCACTTTCCATCTCAGCTTTTGTATGGCAAGTGGCTATTTTGTGCGTAGGAGAACTGCTATGATTTCTTCTGAAGAAAACAACCTGTTAAGCTTTAAAGCTCATTATGTATTGCAAAATGGCCTTATATCTCTGGCAATATTTCCCTGAGTTGTTCTGTCAGACAGATGCTAAGTAAGATATCAGTATAAACTACTTTCACAATATCTGTGAAATATGACTGGTAGATAACAATGTTACTGGGGTGATGTTTTTAAATCATGAGAAAAGCCAGGCAGTAAATTGATGGCTTCCATAAAGCCAGTGGAAGAATTAATACTGTGGAGGAGTGGGGCTGAAAACTGCATTTAGTCCAGCAAGATGAGAACAAAGCAACAGTGCAGACGAAATTTCAATAACTCCCAATTGTGTTGAAGACTGGGCTCCCTATGAAACAAAAACTTGCATGGAACAAGAAAAAAATGCATCCTAGGCAATATCTGTGTGCTCCAAATAAAGGGATTAACTGACCTTTCTCTGCCGTAGTCAAGAGAATTTAAATGTACTTCTTAGTGAGACTACCCATGTCCTTAAAAATGAATGATTTACACATTTTTTTCCCCCACTGAGCTCTGAACTGACATTTTCATGCTGTTAACTCCATTTTCTGGCTGTTCTGTATTTGCAATTATTCTTGTGTGGACAGCCTCAGCACCAGGGACTCGTTCTGTGCTCCTTGCTGGTCAGCTTCATGGTGCTGGCTGGGCACGAAAGGCTGCTGCCTGAAAAAGAGGAAATATTTAACTGCTCAGACCCATGCTCTGCGTCTCTATGCGGCCAGTGGATTGATATGGTACTGCCTAAAAGTGGGGTTTGGTTTTCTTTGGTCCTTAGACTTTGCTTACTCTGTGGGCTTGTTCTGCTCTGTGCTTTTTCACCTTCCCTGCAACTTTGGAGGGATTGCAAATATTTGTATATTCCACTGATAGCTAGGATTAATGAGAGCAGAAGAACAGGTCTTAAGTGCACTACATTTTTTAGACTTTTAGATGCCAGAGAGCCTTAGTCAGCTGGAGCAAACTCTGATAGTGAACAGCTGGTGAGGCAAATTGTTCTGAAAGATTAAAGGCCTTAACTTATCTTGAGTGGCACTATAAATGTCTACCTGCCTTTGTGTGGCATGTGCTGCTAAAGATCAGCTACTCACTGTGTAGGAGAAGGACATAACAAGGAAAAACGGGATGGGAAGAGAGAGGGGTAATTGTACTGAAGTGATCTGCTTATTACCCGTGTCTCTGAAAGTGTGTGCCACAGAATCGTAGCTGAGCAGGGGAAGCAGGAGCTGCCAGAACACTTGGCTGGCTGTGGCAGAGACCAGTGATTGCCTGGCAGAAACTGTACGGATTGCACTACCCCAAAGTCATTACCTGCTGGAGTGCAGAGCAATTGCTGTGGCAAAGCCACCCGGAGCTGGATAGTGACAAGTGGTTAGTGCAGGGCACCAGTGGTTCCTCACCTGGGCTCCCTCCCAGCCAGAGAGAGAGCAGTGAGGGGCAGAGCTCAGCCAACCCTTGCTGGCAGCAGGGTCATGCTGATCACATGCCTAACAGTGAAGGAGAAGCTGGAAAAGGCTGTTCTGGGGATTTACTTGGATGGTTTGTTGTTTTAAAAAGGCTGCATAGCAGGGGCTGAAGGAGCGGGGTCAAGTTACTGCCTGTGAGGAAGGGAATTGTGCCATCTTTGTTCTATTGAACAAAAAAAGTGCAACTTTTTCGGAGTTCTGCGTATCTTGTAGGGCGGAGATAACTGAGTTACTGCCTTTGGATCCCCTCTGCCTCGGCTGCTTTCAGGCTAAGCATGAGTTCACTGCAAGGGGAGCTTTACTGAGGGAAAGAAACTGCCCTGGCCTGTCCCCAGATGACCCGAACTTGTTACCTGTTTACAAAACAGCTTAATGTCCATGAATGTAATTGAAAATCTGAAAAACTGGGCTGTGTCCTAATGAGCTGCAGCTGCCATGACACACAGCTTTGTTTCATGCTGGGGAGTGGAAGAGAAAAGGAGGTTTGGGGAGTGCTGCATTCTCCAAGGTCTGTGGAACACCGTTGGTAGGAGTCCTTCCCTTCCCTCGAACAGGGTGTCCCCAAAACACCACAGTTCTGCCTGAATCCTTATCTGGTTTTCACTTTTATTTTACATCTGTATGTCTCTAAGGAGGCACCTACGAGAAAGCATGTTCATGGTCTTGGCCCTTCTCATTCTTGTCCAGGAAGGGCCCTCACAGCCTGGCCTTGGGGTGGAGGAAACCTCTGCTGTGAGACCATGGGAGGCAGCAGAGAGGAGTAAAGGGTGACCTGGGATATTTGGAGGTAGCTGGAGAGGGAGTGGCAATGGCAGGTGAGGGCAATAGCGTGTGTGACTCCCACCTTGGGGTGTTTCTTCTTAGCACAGGAAGGGGAGATGATCCTCCCACTGATATTTCTCTGTCAAGTAAGCCACTCAAGAAAGGGAAACACAGAGTCTGGACTCACGGTCCCCTTCCTTCCCCCGAGTGTCTCACTAATAGCAGCCTAGGATGGATTTCCAGCTGGGTTAATTACCTCTAATCGCCTGCAGCTTTCTGGCCAGCCTCACCTCTCCCCAGGAGGTGATGGCCCCAGTGGGAACAGCTGGGATTTGATGCCCAAGGAGCTGCTCCTGCTGCCTGTGGCCAGACACCACCTGCACACCTCTTCCCCCACTGCTCAGCACTGAATCGCTTTGGGCGTCCTTGTAAATTCAGGTACTGGGGGGTAAACAAATGTTTTGGTTCCCACTAGTTTGATAAAAACTTTAAAATGTGCATATAAAAATAATGGTTTTTCCACATGGGTTTGTTGTCACAGATTTCCGTCAGCTACCTGACACAGTTCATATTAACTGCAGGATTATGGACTTTCTGGGAGCCGTAATGGGAAAAAATGACCCTTGAAAAGAGAGTTCAAAATATTCCTATAAGAACACAACAAAGTTTTCCTTTCCTTCCTACCCCAAAGCTAGGATTTCCTTTGTGTGCTTAAAAAAAAAAAAAAAGAAAAAAAAAAAAGCTGTTTAAGAGGTTTAGGTGCATTTGGTATCTGTTTACGCAAAATCCAGGGCTTAGTTGTGATGAGATAAAAGCAAATCTGGCTTTATTGTTTCTCTTCTGCATTTAAGTGATCACAGAAAGAGCAGCCATAGCCCAACTGCTCAGACACACTGTTTTCATGTTTGGTTGTTGCTTGTATTAGTGTAAAGTCAGACTTTGAAATGAATTTTCTGCACATTTGTTTGTATGAAGTTTGGCACAAAGCAGTTCAAAGCTTGGCATGGCAACAGCGAAGGGGAAGCAATTCAGAAATCCAGGGAAATGAGGCTGGCAGCATTTCAGGGTTATTTACCTTCCTCTATAATCTCACTTGTGGATTCTGGGACTAGGCAAAAATACGCTGTGCTCCTCTCCATTCTCCTCCCACATTAACCTGTGCTACTCATTAACTGACGAACCCCTGGGTTTCACATGATCCTCTAGTGTCCCTCACAAATAATTGTGCTAATTAAATAGGTAACTGGATGGTTCGGCATGGGAGTGCAATTCCTGAGATGGAATTGACACGTCTGTGAGCTACGAGAGTGCTTTGAGTAATAATATTTAACACTAATAAATTAAATTTTGGAACTCTGTAAAAATTCATGCTTGAAGGCTTAAATTTAACCTCTATCAGGGTAAAACCACGGTTGGCATAGATTATCCTGTGTTTACCAATTAAGGAATTTCTTGTAGCTTTCTCAGAAGACTGTTGCTGGCTGGCTTTGAAGGCAGGATTGCATGTAGGAGCAGTGCATTTGTCTTACTTGGGTGGCAGCTCTTACAACAGGTGCACTGACCCAGGGGAATAAAGCAAAAATGGACACAGCTCTATGGATGTAGGAAACATTAACTGGGGTTTAGTAATTGTGCTGCGGTTTAGGAGTTGGACTGCTAACTTTAATTTTATTTAGGCTTCCTATATGTTTGGGTACAATACAGGCAATTTTTCTGTGCCTTTGCTCATCTGCTTCCAAATAAGAAAATACAATCCCTCTTCTGACACCTTTTCAGTCAAAACACATACCCTCCACTGAGCAGGGATCAGTTCTTGCTGTGGGCTGGTACAGTCACTACCTGGCATTGTGGAACAGTGAATTTGAGGATTTTCATTTTTAGCTGTGATGCTGTTGCCATTCTTGATGATAAGGATGACAGCTGTAGCTTTGCTTTTTCTGAAGTTTACTGGTTTCAGCATTTATTTTTATGTTTCATTTTCTTACAGTAAAAACTACTTTTCACATATAACAGCCTGTTAGTTTGACTTTTCAGTTGTGAGGACGGATAGTAAAGACAACCAGGAGTTAGCAAAAGGTGAAGTAATTTGACAATATCTCTAGAATCTGAATGAAGAAATGAGGGTTAATTTATGATAAAACACTTCTTTTGCAACACGCATTCTGTCTTATTCACACAAATTTAATGAAAGAGATACCACAGCACAAGACACATCTGAAATCTCAGGAGCTGGGGAGATGCTGTCATAATTTGTAGCTGCTTTTTCATGTCTGGCAATAAAATAAGTTATAGATGAAAAAAAATGAGTTAGAGAAGAAAAGGAACTCTGGTTGGACAAGCAATGTTTCCTAGTCATGTGCACATGAAAGCCAGAAATAGAACATATGAAATAACACATAAGAAGAAATGGGAAAAAAGTGCTATCCTGGGAAACGGGAGCTTGAGACTCTGAAAGGCAGTCACTGCTTCAGAGAGGGAAGATTTTTTTCTGTAGTTACTATGAAACCCCATGAGTGGAAATGTCATTCTGCTGTATTTGTGCTATTATACAGTGCAATTTACTGGCAGGTAACAAGCTCTTTGAAAGAAAAGCTGATGATAGTCCAGTTACCGTGATGCTGTGAATACACAACCCAGAAAAAAAATTCGCCAGAGAGAATAGAGCTAGAAAATGATGTGGTTTCTAATTAATCACCCCTCTGCCTTTCACTTGCCTGGCCAGACCATTTTGTTCTCCCTCTCTCCACCCCAGGGTATTACTTATCACCCATCCAGCCTCTGAGAGCTGCAAAATCATCATTCAGTACCTGTGATACGGCAATTCATTTGCAGCTGCTACTGTCCCAATCTTTCATTCCTCTCTGCTGCTCACACCAAGGAGTTCAGAAATCTGCCTCCAGGAGACTGAGGCAGGCAGAGAGGACGTGTGTGTGTGTGTGTGATGCTGAGGTGCTGGAGTCTGTGCAGCCCTCCCTGTACAGACACACTGGCTCGAGGCCCAGCACGTTCTTGGGCTGCATGTTGCACTCATGTGCAGCCTCTAAATGCATTTAATTGATCTTTATGGCTACGTGTTTGTCTTCCACCTGGCTCAACGTGAGGCTTTAATTGGCTACCGTGTCACACACATTAATAATAAATATGGCAATTAGCTAAAATTGTACTGGTTATTTGGGTAACTCCTCCGTGTTATGTATCATGCATGAAGGCACACCAGAGCTGCTGTATGGCCTCACGAGCTGAACACACAGGCACACACTCAGACCTCGTGCTGGGGATGGGCTCCTGTGCCTGCAGCAGTTAATGATGCCAGTGTCTCATCCCAAAAAATAGAGACTTTTGATATTAGGTGACACCTACAAAACAGGTTTATGTGTGAGATCATTTGCAACTGTGAAATCCCTTAACATAAAATCACTTGCCCACATCTCGTCTGTTTTCTAGCCTGTAGGGAAGGTGTGAAGGCTGTTAGTTGTTTTGTAGGCTGGGAATGAAAGACCAGTGCCCCTGTTCTCAGTTCTGTTTCCCAGGGAAGTCTGAAGGCACTCTTGATGAACTGCTTTGAAAAATGTAGCCCTTAATTTTGGCAACTCTTTGAAGATAAAATGTTTTTATTGTTGATGTTTCCAGCTTCCAACAGATGCCAAATTTGTGATATTGTATTTCTGTCTCCCATCAGTCAGAATAAGGCAGGGCCACAACCACCTTGTAATAAATAGAAGAAAGGAAAGTGGCTTTGTCAGGCCTCTGACAAAATACTTGTGTTGGATTTTGTATCAGCTTTGAGATGGGAATTGGGCTGGGTTTTGTTCATCGTTAGCTGACAAACAGGATTAAAGTCCTATTTATGCTCAGTCTCTGGCTATTGTTGACACCCTCCTGTATAATCCCTTCTTCTGGGTTATCAAACTCCATCATAAAAATAGTCAGGGTTCATTCCCCTCCATCACTGAGAGATACTTTTCATATTCTAATCCTTTCGGGGTAAGGTGATTTGACACCTAATATTTCAAGACAGAATCTATTATGAAAGCAAAATTAGGCAACACCCTTTATTCTCTGATTTCCTTTATAAACTCCAACATATCTTGGCACACTTCACTTTTTTATCTCTGACTTATGCATAAGAGATGAAAGGTATCACTGTAAAGAATGTTAAAATCATTAAAGATGCTATGCACAGGTGACTATGATATTTATTAATGCACATCTAGGGGGCTTCTAAGGCTGATGGTGTGGTTCAATAGAAATTACAGAGGGGGAGGTTTTTTTAGTATTAACAGTTGTTAAGTGTGTCAAAGCTTGGTGAAGTCAGAGGAGCTTTACAAAGACAAATGCACAAGAAGCATGACAGCTGCTGAAATTCATTGATGAATTCTAGCAAGATGGATCGGAGAGAATCGCCTCAACTTCTTATATGCTGGTGGATTTTAAATTAATTATGCTTTAACTGCTTTGGAAACAGACCTGAGAACAAATTTGTGGAGCCCAACGTAAGTGGTGTTCAATAAATGAAATATGTATAGAAAAGTAATCATCATTTTAGCTGTGTACAGAATGAAAAAGAAATCAAACACTGAAAATATTATTACAGTGCCATTAACATAAATCAATTGCATGCTCTATCCTCAGAATCTTTTTTCATTTCTGGTCATCCTATCTCATAAAGTCTTTAATGGTTATAAAAAGAGTGCAGAGATTGACAGTAAAAATTGATTAGAGACGTGTAAAGATTTTTGTAAGAAGGGAGGCAGTGGGCTTGGAACTGCTTAGAAAAAAAGATTTAGCTGCACTAGGAGATTTGAGCAGCTCAGCAGGACCAAGACAGGTTGTAGGTGCTCAGCGTGGTCCCTTGATCACCTTGCTCACCTCCTCCCTAACCCTCAGGGCCTCTGAACTCTATAAACCAGTTGGGACTTTAATTCAAGGCCCCACAGCTCAGGGTTGTGGGCCTGAGTGGCAGCTCTTGCTCCAGCTCTGGGTCACACTCTACTTTGGGACAGGCCAGTGACCCCAGTCCAGCTTGGGCTCTTCCTGAGACTGCTGGTTATGCAAACAGTCAAAACGGACCAAAACACTTTCTTAAAAGGTGCAGTTCTCTAAAACACAGACTGCAGGTCGCACCCTTGAGAGCTGGTTCTATCCCACAAACCTCTTGGTGGAAGTGGGATTTCAAGGCTTTCCTGTCAGGTCCTCAGCCAGGTCCCTTGGTTTGGCAATGTCCAGCACAGTGTACCAGCTGGCTCTGGGGTTTTAACTCCCCATCCTCTCCAGCACCAAATGCTAAAATGGATCTGCTGGAACTTCTGTATTATGCTAAAATATTTGCCACAGGTTGCACACCAATTGCTTAATAGGATTTTTAAAAACCCCCAGAAATTTCTGCAGGTAAAGAGAGCATCTATCTGTTTTATTGGGCAAGCTAAATATTTTTGAGGATATGTCATCTCATGCTTTAAGGTGTAAGTCAAACATGCAGCTACAGCAGATCCAGGCAATGGCTCCCTTCTTGGCAGGTTGCTCTGAAGTTTTGTGCCATTCCTGGGAGGAGAAGCGCAGGCTGTTGGCATTCCCAGACATAATGCAACTGGGAGTTCCCTAGGGCACACTTTGCATGGCATTTCAGCAAAGGGGAAGGAAACCTGTCTCCCCTGCCATTGCATCTGGAGTGGGCTCAGTGTCTCACTCCCACAGGTGCTTCTGGCACATTTCTACCTTCCTCCTGATAAAATGGAAGAGAGAAATGGCATTTCTGAGGTGTAAATAATGTTTAACAAGTGGGCCTTGGAGTTGTAAAGGAACTCCTGCACTTATGCTCTAATCATTTTGGTGGTTGATTTAGAGCCAAATCCTGCTGGCCTGACTGAAGCAATTAGCCTGATTACTGCCAGAGGGATGCTCATGCAATTAAGGTGAGCAGTGTTTGCTCTTTATTCTGGAAACCAGTTGTCTGTGTAAAAGTAGTTGACACAGTGCAGTGGTGCTCAGGCAGGAGGGTGATGGGCTCTGAGACAAACCTTCAAACCCTGACAGAACCTGGCGTCTTTCACAGAGGAAGGATGGACAGATGGACACTGTCTGACACTGCTCTGAGGGGAAAGTGAAAACCTGACAGTGAGAGACGTGTCCTGGTGTGTTTGCTCCGTGGGACTGCAACTGTTGTTGTTTCCCCAGCTTCTCAAAAGGATGGAACTGGCTAATTAGATCTACAATTGCCATTTATCAAAAAGAGCATCTGAAGTCTTCAGTGATATTTTTCCCCCCTCTCTCCCTGCTATTTCTAAGGCACCTATCAATGTGGTGCAGAAGAACCATCTGGATACCTGGCTAGTGACCAGCAGGCTGTGATATGTGAGGGTTTTAAATAGAGACGAGAGAATGGAGAGTGGAAAGAGCAGACAAACAGCATCTTTTAATAGAGGCTGAAGAGGGTATAAATGAACTGAAAAGCAAAGGAGGATGGAAAAATACCTTTTCTTCAAGTTTTCATGATGAAAGAAGCAGGGTATGTTAAATCTTCTAGAACTAACTAACGACATCTCCCTAGGAATATTGAAATTCCTTGGGAAGTATTCCTGCAGATGAGCAGGGCTGCTGCATTGACTCTGAGGATGAACACTCGTCACAAAGCAGGAACACCTCTGCGGAGGAAACTTCTTCCTGCCCTGCCACGAGAACCTCTGCACCTTGCTCTGGATGCCAGCACTTACCTGCATTCACAGCTCAGGTGTGCTGGAGTTGTACTAAGGGCAGGCACAGCTTTGGGGTCAAGAGTTCTGACTTATCCCTCCCGTGAATTCAAGGAAATTTAGCAGTTTGATTTGACTCTGAAGAAATCAAATACACTTTACAATGAGGGAATTTGCCTTTTTGATAGATCCCAAGGTTTTATGAATAGCCCAGTCCAAGGTTCTATTGTGAAGCCACTTGTGTTGCCTCAGTGGTGGTGAATTCCCTCATATCAACAGAGCTTACTCTTTGTGTTAGCACCGTCCCCCAGGTGGGTGCCTGTGTGTGCACAAAGTAATGGCTCAGTCTGGCAGAATTTCTTTGCTAAGAAAACTTCACTTGTCAGGGAATTTTCCCTGAACTCGGATGGTTCTGGAGCAGAGTTCGGGCTTCTGGTGTTATGACAGAATTTTGCAGGTTCAGTGACGGCTTTTGACAGCTCAGGTCCCAGTAGGCAAGGACTCTTCACTTGAAATCAATCAACTTTATCACACAGGAAAAAAGAAAACTGAAGCCCACCTGAAGCTCAAACCTGCTTTAACAGGGGCTCCTCTCTGCCTGAGCTGTGACTGCAGATGTCTCTGCACAAATGGTATGTTCATGTAGGGGAACATCAAAAGGAAGGTGCACCTAACAAAGATGTCCTGTTCATGCTTAATGCACCAGATAAATTGTTTCAAAATGCAGAGGGTTTTTTTGAGTTCTTAGTGAATAAGCGCATCCACATATACATCTTTGAAGAGTTTTTTTAATTAATTGCTTTCAGTCATTTCCTTTTATGAAATTAGAACAATGATGGAATAGACTATGTCAGGAGTTTGGCTGAGGAAATTTGGCTAATTTGGCTAATCCACTTGAAATATGACTAAAACAGAAAGGAGAGATAAAAGCAATTTTTTTCCCGAAGCTTGTTTACCTGTGACAAAATCCTTCCAAATCAGCTGCACACAAAATTCTGGATCACCTTAATTAAACTTGACCATAAGAGATTTTGCTTTGGATTTCTTGGGATATTTCATATCCAGAGAGTTTGTCCTGAGATGCTTATAGCAAGATGGGGAAATAAGTGTTTCATGCAATTAATAATTAGGAGAGCAGCAGAGCTTTTAAAGAGCAGAGTGGAGTGGAACCCAGATCAATTTGCTATATGGAAGCAAACAAAAAGGGGGAATTTGTCAGAAAATTTTTATGTACCCTGAGGCATCAGTAAGAGTAGTTTTCAAGAGTCAGGGGAACTTTCATTTGCATATTCTCCAGTTAATAAAAGGCTATGGTTACAAATGAACTTCCTTTGTTCCCTGGAAGGTGTATTGCTCCCTAAGCCTTGAACTATTTATTCTTTGTTGAAGGAATAAAAAGATGTCCTAGTTAACATGATGCTTCCCCTCAGCCTTTTTTCCAAAACTTATTTTCCAGAGCAGTAAACTTTGCCAAACCACAACAGCCCTCCATCCACCTGCTCCACAAAGACTGGTTTTCACAGCTGAATCAATTCTTTCCCTATCACCACAACAGCAGCTCTGGAATTCCACATATGGGCTTAAAAATGGCTCATCAATAACCAGATGGGCCCTGACGATCAAAGACCACTGAGTGCAGACACACTCTTGTCCTTTCTTGCCCTTCAGTGAGCCGGTCCTGGGCTCTGCAACACGGTGTCGTGGTCAGCCTGTGGCTGTCTGCAGCCTCTTTCTGCAGCAGACTCACCAGGTCATTTAGGCAGAGCGATTTAGGGGTGTTCAGCTGGGCCAGGACTGTGACTGCTCCTTGCTCCCTATGCCTGCACCTGACTGCTCTTCTCCTGCTTTTCTTGCATCTGCTCCGGACCTCGTTGACTTCCAGCTGGACTCCCTCAAGAGTCAAAACCAGAGCACAATTTTCAGGCGGTTCCATGAGCTTGGAGGGCCAGGAGAGCCTGGAAGGTGCAGGAGTGGGTGGCTAGATGGGAACGGGAAGGCAACAAAGGGGACAAAGAGCAATGCCAGCCCTGGGGCGGACTGACTGATGGGTTCCCTGAGCTGTCCCCCGAAAAAAGCCCATACACTCCTAACCGAGGTCAGGGAGTTGGTGTATTTGGCAGCAGCACTGAGGTGCACCTGGACAAAAGTCTCCAGGAGGATTTAATATTCCTTTATTCCCTCTGACTTTGATTTAACCATGGGCTGTGATGCTTTAAGTACCAGATATTAATTAGAAGTGGTAGTGGGTCCCAAGGGGACCATACTCCAGATCTTCTCACCATTCCTAGTTTGACTTATTGCAAGTTACTACTCTGAAACATTATTTATGCACTCAGGAGCCTGACATTTATAAGGCCTAACTAAATTTGCAAATAACTAATGGCTGTCAGTAAGGACTAACACTCTGCTGAGGTGGAAAATAGCTTGCCTATGAGTAAAAGATAGCCAAGTGTATTGGATGTTTTCTGCAGCACTTCTTTAAGGCAGGAAATGTTATTTTGACCCTTCTTTGGTACCACGCCTAAGCAGGCACACAGGGACCACGATATACGGAGGGGCCCACCAGGACGGCAGTCTTGGAGAGATGAATCACTTTGGGCGCAAGCAGAAACTTCACTCTGAGCTCTGATCCTCTGACAGGGAAGTGGGGAAGTGGGACAAATGCTCTTTTGGCTCCTCTTGTCTTCAAAACCCTTCTGGCAGTGGTTGATTTAGGACATTGCAGTGGCACACAGAGTGGGAGGAACACTGGACTCAGGCAAAATTGCTGGGTACCTGGGGGTGGCTGGGGCATCCCATTTGGCACAAGCAGAGATGAAAGTTATTTATGGGTAGCAGGACAGCTTTGTATTAAGAAAGAAAAAGTATCTGAAGACACAAGAGGAGTTCTAACAGTTTCTAGGGGGAATGTCAAGTTGGGATTTCATTCCAGACTACATTGAGTCAATTTTCATCCTAGCAAAGATTCTCTGTATTTGCTCCGACTTTAGTACCTCTAATTCTTCTCATTCTCTTACTCTCCCCAGGCAGTATTAGTCTGGTGTTACGTGTGCCCTGACATTATGTGAATACACCTGTGTTGCCTGTAGTGACTCTTGGTGTGTGACTCACAGCACTTGCAATTTAGGCCCTTCTATTTTTAGATTTTAAAAGGATATCTAGGATCATTGGACTTTAAAATAATTGAAAAGGTAAAAAGGGGCCATCTGACGGGGGTGTAACTGCTGGTTGCCTCTATGAAGTCTTAGCAACCCTGTTGATTCAGCTCACACCAGACTTTCTATATAAAATAAGTGGACAATAGAGCTCACTCAGTGGGAGACATGAGGTTTCCTCCTATATGACATAAGTACAGTGCAAAAATATCTCAAAAGGCAAATATATTCATGTTTTATAACCTTTTCCCCTTGATTTGTTTCTGAGTAAAAGAGCTTGGTGTTTTGACAGCTGAAAATTTTTTGTGTTTGTGAGGAAATATGTTTGACAGAAATTCTTCACCCAGTTGGTTTTGACTGCTTTTAAACCATATATCAGGTGATAGATTTCTTCTCATCTGCTGTTTTCACTACTCTTCCATACCTCCATGGCATGTTATCTGACTCCTGCATGACAGAAGGTAAACTGTGTCACCCCCTTGCTTGGTGGCACGGGGAGGGATTGGGAGCAACACCTCCAGGGCTTGCCATGGGCTGAGTCTGATAAGACCACAGACCTTGAGGTTAATGACCCAAATTCACTAGATTCATTGTTAAAAATGGTACTTGTATATCAGGTGTTCCTGCTGTTCCCATTCCTACCTCCTCTGTACCTGCTCTATGTGCCACTGATCCCTCCTTCTGCCAGGCACCCTTATTTTTCCCCTCTTTCAGTGTTTGCTCCTGCACTCACTGCCTCACTGTTGATGCTCTCCTGTTGGCTGCCTTCGTGTCACAGAATGTGCAAGACAGGCACAACAGGAGAGGTTATAATGTGGAAAATTTAGAAACTTCCATTATGGTGTTTTTTCCTTCTAAACTGCCTGCACAAACAGTTCCCACCGGCACTGTGGACTTACACTGGAGAGTCGGGGAGACTATGGGGACCTGGCAAGTGCTGTGAGAGAACAGCCCATGCAGTGCAGGATGGATGATACCGACTATTCATTTTAACAGAGCTGCAGAAATTCAAATACTTTTCATGAATATTCATATGAAATTGAAAGCTGTTTAACCTGGCTCTCACATCTGTCTGGTGGGAGCACTTCAGTGCTTATGTGTTGCTCGTATGACTGCTTGCAAGACGTGAATTTTAAACCTGACTGCCCCGAGAGTGATGGAAATCCAGTATGAAACAGTACACTTGGTTGTGAAATTTGCAGTTCGCCTTCTGCCAGTTAGCTACACAAATCAACTAATCAAGGAACACCACAGGATTGAACTGAGCAACACAGTATGAATTTGCAAACATTTGCCATTCCCAAAAGGTCTGTAAGCCATGAGTCGTTTGCTGAAGAAAGCCCTAAATGATATCAAATAAATAAATTAGAAAATTGCATGACCTCCACAGACAATTCATAACAGAAAGGGTGAGGGAGATTCATGGCAAAAAGTACTCATTGAACTTCTGAAGAAAACGGGGAAATCGCTCCTCAGCACAGTGAATCAATCTGATGTAGTTTGCTTCACTATCTGCTGCACGTTGATGGAATGATGAGAGAGTTGGAGTCACTTCTGACAGGCTCTCAGACAAATGGGTATTTGGTCCTGGCAGAAGTTTTTGTAAGTGGCCAATTTGTCTGGGGTAGCTTTGAGAGCAGATTTAGTTTTGGATTCTGGGATTTGTGTTATGTTGTATTTTACAGTTGAAAATACCTGAAACATTAACCTCCTTCTGCCACAAAATTTGGCTTTGCATTCTGCCCTATCTGGAGCCCTGTGTTCAGCTTCATTCCCTGAGCACCATAGTCTGTATTTCCATTGCATCATTACCACATTAGTCTTGTTTGCAAGACAGGGCTGTTGCACTGCCCATTTTCCAGAGGTGCTGAGGGATTTGCCCAAGTCTCCCGAAGAAGTCTGGGCACAGGCTGAATGCAGTCTCCCACCTCCTCATGGTTTTACCCCATCAGACCCTTCCCTCAGAGAGGCACTGAGGTAAAAAAAGTAAAATTGACTAAGCCTCTGGACGAAAGTGAGATGGAGAAGAAAAACCACGTACTTGATTTCCACATGCATTGCTCGTTTCTGGCACAGACTCAGTATCTCTGCATAATAACTCTTTGATCCATGCTGCAAACTGCTACAACAATTTCTTTGGAAGAAAGTTTTCACTGTTATCTTTATGTACTCAGTAGAGTACATAACACAGGTTGAAATTATTTCCCCTGAAATTTGCAAAGCAAAGTAATGCAGTTAACTGAAAAGTTCTTTCTTGGATCAAATGGGGAATATTTATGTTTCTTAAAAGCAATTCTTACCATTCCTGACCTAATATTGCTTCTTTTTGGCACAACCAGTATTCACTTAGACTGAATGCATTTAGCACTTTTGTTGTTAAATTGTTATTGGTATTTTGTTTTTAAATGAATTATATTACGACCTGTTTACAATGCAGTAAAACACAAAGTTCACCTTAAAGGGAACATTAGTTAGGATGAATAAATTCAAATTACTTGGTAAATCCCTGCTATATAGGAATTCTTTTTCTGATGAAGCTTTAATGAAAACAATCAGTCTAACAGAGTTCTCGAAATTGTGAGCTTTTGACAACAGTATTGTGAAGTATCCTCACTGACATCCAAATTAAAGTAGATTTAAAATGGCACCATAACCGTAATTTTCATATTTAGCACAGCAAGTGACTCCATACTTCTTGCTGCAAGATATGACTCTCAGCTTCTTTAAGTGCATTTTTAATAGGTCCTGTGAGAAGAATTTCCACAAGCAGAACATTTTATTGTTACTAAATACCACTCACTCTGAAGTGTCTCTGTTGTTTGAAAATGAAACTTTAATGAACAAGTCAAAAAAATTCATCAACACAGGGAACATCACACTCAGATCAAACACACCAAATGATAGGGGCCCTGTATATGCACGGAATATGATTTTCATTCATTATGTTCCTGCTGCTCATCCTGGCGAGGGTCACACACACTGACAAAAACACGAACTCGCACCCCAGCCCTGTCCAGGACCCCGTGCAGACCCTGCTGCCCTGTCTGGCCACGCAGACCTGACTCTGATATTTGGACATTTTCTTGTCTGGTGATGCTAAATAGGTACATCATAAAAAAGTACATGAGGCTTCTAACTTTGCCTATCACCTCCTGGATTTCTGCCTGGGGAGAAACAAGCTTTTACAAGGGGAACTTTCCTGTTATCCTACTGAGTGTTCATTCTCCCCCTCAGCCCTTGCTCACAGCCCTCTCAGCATCCAGCTGAACGTTGTGTGCATCCTTCCCCACGTTGGTTTCTCAGGGGGAGGAGGGTGCCAGGGTGCTGGCAGTGACACGGGAGGAAATCGTGCCTACTTCTGTCTGAAACTACAATTCTAGTCCAGCAAAACATTGCCAACAGTGCAGAGAAAGCTTTGATTATGCAAAATGGATGGACACAGCACGCCTTCTTTTGCAATAGGTTATAACCTAAGGAGTTCCTCACCCGGAAAATTCCTCCCACCACCTTCCCCCGCGAATGTTTTCCCCCTTTCAAAATGACATCGGTGGCACTCCAGACACATTTTACACATTAGTGGCATGTCTCTCTCATCCTACAGGCTCCATAGCTTTCCTCTTCCCCTTTTATTTTAGGGCAGCTTCCCCCCCTGCCCCCCCCCCCCCTCCGCCCCCTTCCTTCTCCCGTCTCAGAAACAGCCCGGCTGGCTCGGTAGAAAAGGAGTAAAGTGTTTTCTTGCATGACCTCTATGTATTTTACACCGCGGGAAGAACAGCGTGGAATGCACACTCAGCAGGCAGGGAGGTTTGAGCCAGTTTGTCCTCGAGGCATTTCTGCCATAAAACACAGGACTATCCACAGTATTTCCACCCGCGGCTCTCCCCCCAGCCCAGCGACCCCTCCCCAGCGCTGCCGCCGCACCTGGCCGCGCTCGGAAAGCCGGGGAGCAAAGCACAAACAGCGGGCACCGAACAGCAACAGCTCCCTTTGTTCCCCGTGCAAATCCTACCTCCGATAGTTGTCACATCTTCCTCCGAGGCGAAGCCTAATTATTAACAAACAGAGATCCAGCGGAATCCTCCGAACAGCCACCGGTTGTTAAGTGCTGTCATCGTTCCCTCCTGGAGCTTAAACCTTTTTGGACCATTAATGTCACAACCCCTGCTAACTCATCGCTTAGTACTCGCTGCTCAAAATGTCTGAAATAGTTTGGAAGGACAATAGGAATGACAGGCACATTAGACAGCCATGCTTGAAATTAGTTTTCTCCAGCTGACTTAAGGCTGTTTCGTAGTGCTTTTAGGCACGCACTCCGTAGGGTTTATTAACCTAGGCTAGACATGCCATTCCTGCTTCTATTCAGGGCTGTAATAGGATGGCTGCTAGGAACGCAGCGATAGGTCTAACTCCATTCATCCCTCCGTAGTTCTTAAACCTCCCTGGGAGAGGAAATAGCTTCAGTCATCCTTAAACTTACTGAGGCTACTGTTTCTGCAGAGCAGGCTTTCACACATTGTTTTGAAACTAACGAGAATCCCTCCCGGGAATGGAAGGTGCCGTAGCTCTCCCGGCTGATGCGAACGCCAAGAGGAACCGGCAGCATCCGCCCCCGCCGCAAGCTGAGGCTGGCGCAGGACTTAGTGGAAGTAGCGATTGGAAGCTGAAAGTTCTTAAAACTCTATGAGGCAGCTGTTGGCATAAAGAGAACGAGGGGGATGTAGGGACCGTGCCGTGCTTTGTATGCATAGAGTCACAGATGTGCACCGCGCTTCTCAAAAGGCAAAATACTGTTTGCAGATGGCAGGGACTGTTGCAATCTAAATGTCTATGTAAGCAGCACCTGGGATGATGGTGGGCAGAAGAAATGAGAGCAATGCACAGCATTCGAGGTGCCCGTGATGTGGGGAAGAGAGGTGGTGGGAGATGCTACAGGACACTGCAGTTTGCAGTAAAGCTGTGCTAATCACCACAGCCCAGCTCAGAGACATTAGTGCTTTGCAGAGATCTTGGAGCCTCTTTCTTCTTAGTTGCCAGTTAATGACCGGCCCGGGTCAGGATGCAGCAAGGCTTAACAACTGCTATCGCTGGTGTTGCTGATCTCAGTGTGGTCCCTAGTGGACAAAAGTAAGAGCCACCAGCATAGATGTGTCTCTGCCAGCAGCAATGGGCTGAAGGACTGGAGAGGCACCCTGGAGCCAAGGCAGGCTGGGACCAGAGCAAGTGGGGAGTTAGTTCTTTTGCTGCTTGTTCCACACCTGCCTGTTTTTTTAGTGCCACCTGGTTCGCAGCCCTTTGCTCTACATGAAAATACCATTCAGGAAAAGGCTCAGAAATGAATGGTGTTGGGAGAGATTACGGAGGGAAGCAGATCACAGTGAAACCCTAGCTATGGCTGCCTCACACCCTGGGAATGAAAGGGTTAGGATAGCACTAAAGGCAGATTTGCTTTACCAGACAGCACGTCAGTGTTCGTGCACAGCATGGGCCACTGGTCTCTCCTCCTGCACTGGCCTTCACTGAAACTATGAGTGAAAGCAAGCTTGTTGCTGGTGCTAGCCAGCCATAGACATCTGGAGGGACCACGAGCATGATGTTTGCTTGTGACTCGGTGCTGCTGCCAGCAGAGCTAGCTGCCTTTGCACTCTGTGCTTCCCCATGTCAGTACTTGCTGTTGCTCTTGGACATTCTCCCTTCCCCTCTTCACCCACTGCTCCTCACACAGTCAGTGGGTTGGAGGGGAGGGCTCAAGGCTTCAGTTTTGTTTCTCGGTTTACACTGGGGTATTATTAGCACATTAAGCCTCTCCCAGAATTGGTGGCAGCAGAGGGGACTTTGAATTTTGTAGTCACGGATCTCAGGGTGGGCAACTACATGCTGACTGACAGCAGGGCTGACTGAACAATACCTGCTTTCTGAATAATTTAAAGAATTTTTTCCCTGTCACTTATCTTGCATCTTTTATGTGCCCTTCATTCACCTTAAGACAAAAGGAAAAGGGAAAAAAAGGAAAGTTCTCCTGGTCCTGAGAAATATACTTCTGTCTCACTAAGGGTCTCGCTGTGCCATTGATTTGTAAGTGGGATGACACAGCAGTTCAAGAGGCATAAGATTCTGGTTGGAGATACCCAGGTCTAGGAGTCCTGACTTTGCTCATGATCTTCTGAGAGATTTCAATACTGAACTGGACACAAGAGTGTTCAATGACAGGTTAAAGCAGGTGGTAGTCGCCACCCACGTTCACAGTTCCTCAGTTGTGTATGCTGAATATAAGGAGGTTCATAAATAATGGATGAGTATCCGAGCTCCCCCTCCCTCATGGACACCTCTGCCATGGTCATCCCAAAGGCCTCAGTCCTTCACAGTGAGTTAAAGTCACTCAGACTTGGGGGCCGCAGGTGACAGCTGTCTGGGAGAGCTGTGGGCCTAAATGGAGAGGAGAAGTTCTTGCCTTGGGTGGTAATTGAAGGAGGGGATAAACTGTTCAAGGGGTGCAGCCTAGGCTGACAGGGAATGACCCGAAAGGTCTTCTGGGGGCTGATTAGTTCAACGTGGTTCAGTCTTAGGGAGATGTTCCATGATACTCCCCCTTTCCTCAGGCTTCTTCTAATCACCTAGCAGCAACAGTGGCTGCCATCAGTGAGGGGATTGGTGTACCCCTTATCCTTACTATGGCTCTGTTGCATTTTTCTGGCACACCAATCTGCTCCTTGCTGGAAAGAAGATACAGGGAGCAGTGGAGTGGTGATCTGATCGGATATGCCAATTTTCTGTCTTCCTGCACTGGATGAATGGTGCAAACTAGGATTGCCCAGGGAAGCAGAGGGTTCACATGTGCTTTCACTCTGCCTTCCATCAGGAAAATTGTAGTCGGTAGGAGAGGAGACTGCTGCTCAGCTGTACAGCAGTGGACCCTCTCTGAGAAAACCCACTGCTTGCAAAGGAGTAGCAACAATCTAAAGTGCCTTTGTCAGTTTCTGACCAGTATTTACTTAGGAAATGGCCAAGGAGGATGAAGGATGGGAGGAATTCAGATTTGCAGTTTGCATGCTGACAGTAAGCCAGACAATATAATGAACAGAGCAACTAATGCATAATTTCACTATGAGTCATCCTCATTATAACAGGAGTTTGATAGACACATAACTAGGAAGTGTAACTATCACTTACAAATACACATTTCCACTTGCAAAGGAAAGGGCGTGATATAATTAAAGCTTCAGGTTGCACATACAATAACCTTTTCTCCTCCCATGGTCACAAATTGTCTAGGAACAGTATGAGAATATTTTGAAGTTGCATACCTATCAAACAGCATTCCTTCTACCCACTTGCTGAGTCTTTTTGAAACAGCAGCAGGTAGCCTCACTAATCCATAGATACTTGGTGTGAATCCTGTATTAAAGGAATTGCAGGAATGATCTGTTGATGGCTGTTCCACGTTGGGTGTCCCTGTAGAGTGTCAGTGTTCAGTGCAGCATTAGCCTGGCAGGGCTGCAGGTGTGATGGGCACAACAGGTAACAGATTGTGTTCAGGACGTATAATCACAGTGTCAGTGAATATTAGTCTAGCAGGAAAAGGGATCCTCCAGAAAGGGCCAAATTCTGTCATGCACATCTAGATGCTCCTGGGTGTTGAGGAGCCTGAACTCAGACCTGAGTTTTGCAGAGGGCAGCTATTCCCTAAAAAGGATGAGTCCAGTGTGGGGGAAGATAAATTCCTAACAATTATCTCGGAAATTAATCTCACCTCTGTCATTTAAATGAAAAAAACATCAAGAAACCCTGTTGCCGTCAGTCCCCACGTTTACAGCTCTCCCTTGTTTCCCTTCTTTTTCCAGAGGCAGAAGAGGCAGCACCTATGTGAATGCAACCCTCTGTTTGAGCACAGTTTTGCAGCATCTTGTGCTGAGAACCACAGGACACCCAAGAGTTCATTTAACTGTGTTACATCACAGTGGCTGCCTAATCGCTTCCACATGCTGCTTGATTGTCCCCCTTTATATGCCAGCTCTGCCTTTTTTCTTGCACAGCTCTTTTTGAGCCGCTTGCCTAAGAGAAAATAACTACATCTGGAGTGTTGCTAAATGACCCAGAAGCTGCTGCTTTGCAGACTGACAGTATTTGATGCAAATAGATGGTTCCTTGCTGTGAAAATCTCCTCGGTTGACAATCCATCGGGTACTTTTGACGATAGTTGTCTGAGTTAAAACACAGGCCCCTTTTTGTATATTCACACTATCATTCTTACAGAACTGCTGGTATTTAATTCTTCTTGTGCAGTTTCAGTGGAGGCCTTTCTACTCCCCATTTGTGCACCAGCTGCTGGTGCACATCGCTTCCTCTCTTCGCCTTCAGCTTTTGCCATCTGCCACCATCAAGTTGCCCAGGTGTTGGAAATCTTCTTGCTCTTCTCTAGCAAACATTACTTTGCCTCCTTCTCCACTAATTCAACCTTCATTTATATGGAGGCTGATAGATCAGGATCAAACATCTGCTGCATTTCATGCTTCATGGGGGTGGATGGGGAACACAGCACGTAGAGTTGCTGGCAAAAATAAAGGCTGGTTAACTCTTCCCTAACTTTCCATTCCATCTTCAAGAGCTTACGGTTTTCCTGCACTTCTAGATGTGCCAATTAATTAATACTTGCCAGTCAGATGTTACCTAGAGCAGATATATCCTAAAGCAGAGCTAATTTTCAGAAACATCAAAGCTTTCACATACTGCAACAGTGTCTAGTCCTGAGGTACTGAGGAGCAGCAGAGTTGGAACATATCTAAGACAATTATCAGCAAAGACACCAGAATAAACCTTTTTTTCTCTTTAGACTGCTCCTGCTGGTGCAAACAGGGGCCACACCACTGATTTTATTATACTTTCCACTGAGATACAGGTCAGGCATTCTTTGTGATTGCCTGCAGGGGAAATCCAGACTCACTGATCATTTTTCACAACAAAGGGTGGTGTAAACTGTTGAATTCTTTTGGTAGAGATGATGAAATTAAGTGATTTCCAGCATGCCCAATCCTCTTTAGTAAATCACTGAAGATTGACTGCAAGTTTGAACAGCAACAAACCAGAATCCAACAAAACAGGCTGCTTACACCGTGCTGCTTGCTGGGCCCAGGGAATGTTTCCTGCTTAAAGGCTGGTAAAATATGTATCTGAGGATGCACACCCAGCTGCTGGGGCCAGTCTCCAGTGTGATTGTTGAGTAATTCCAACAGGATTTCACACTTCAGCAATTTTACTCTCCTCAGCCTGGTTCTAAGTCCTTTCAGAGCCTGATATTGTGTGAGACTCTTGGGCAGAGATGGTTCCCTGCTCTGAGCAGTTCTGCTGAGCAGCAATTGCTGCCCGCTGCTTTCCCATTTGTTAAGCAATGGATTACTGCTCAGACATTTGCAGGCCACGTTGGTCTAAGCCCTGTGTGCAACCCTGTGGATTTATTCCTCTCCTGGAATGCCGTGATCAGAGGTTGTTTCTCGCTTGTTCAATAATTTCCTGAAGCACTGCTCCAATCAACACTGCTGTGATTTCCCTGCTTTGTGACAGATAATGCATTGTGCTATCCACCTTTCACAGAAACACCAAACTGGCGGCTTAGAAGCTCGCTGATTTTACACACAGTGCCTGGCTGTTTCTCCAACTCTCAATTGCTTTTTCTGTCCACACTTTCCTATTCCTATGTTAATATTACTTCTCCAGCAACTTAAACAAGACATTGCTAGATAATTCTTTTGCCTTTTTTGCCAACCCTCTGCAAATCATTTGCTATGCAGAACTCTTCTTTCTTCAGGACTCAAGTATCTTCTTTAATCTGTTCTTCTTTTTATTCATTACTCAGCTGCTGCTTGCTTTGGTGGAATAGTAACTCATCTGATGAAACTCATGCTTCTATTTCTGTTCTCTGTCTTTTGAAAGGTCCTTTGCATCAGTGAGATGCCACTTTGGGTTTGTTTGGTGATTTGGTGCTGTATACTGAGCTTTGCACTCCAGGAGTGAAAGATCAAGTTGGAAAGATCAGGTTGTGGAGAGAGTGCGCAAAGGGAGAGGAAAGGAGGTTTTGCCATGCCCCGGTGAGGGGGTTTTCAGTGAAGCAATAGCAGAAGCAGACAGGTAAATGGCCAGGCCAGGAGCAGGACCGTGGAGAGGCTGTTTTGTAGCACTGTGCCTCAGCTTCCCCACTTGTAAACTAAGAATAATCCTCCACCTTTATAAACTGCTTTGTGAGCTTTACCTGAGAACTGAAACAAGATGACTGAAATTCAGCCCTGTTAAGCTTATATTATCTTGCTGATGAACTTTAAATTCAGAGTAGCCAGGGCCTAAAACTGCCTGAGAAGCCTCCACATTGTACAGGGTGTTTGGTGCTGTGTGGACACACACGTCCACTCGTGAAGGTACAAAGTCTTGGTGTCCCCTGGCTCTTCTGTCTGACAACACCACAGACTCTCATGGAATGGGGGTGCAACCCTGCTTGTAGGGTGGAAGAGGGGTTTGGTGGCAGCTTCACAGCAGCCAGGGAGCAGGAGGGACATTGCCTGGGCTGGACTCGAAGCCCAGCCTGTTTGGAGAAAATGTCTGCTGGTACGGAGAAACCTCACCCAAGATGCCACTTTTTCATTTCCTTGATCTATATTCTGCAGCAGATGCTCAGAGTGGCACATAAATCCACCAGCACAGGATTTATGGTTGTGAACACCAAATATATACCAAAGCTCAAAATCTCAGTTTTCCTGCGGAGTGACCAGAGGGATTTGACTACACTCACTGAAGTAGAGTTGTTTGGGATTTATACATCTGAGGGCAACATTTGGTCCTAAACATACATCTCCACATATACAGAGGTTACATGTATAGAGGTACAAAGTTATTTCTTCTCCATGAAGAAAAGCTTAGAGTGCCTGTACAAACCTGCCACCTCTTCCCCATCACCACAGCAGCTGAGGACACAGGATGTGTTTATGAATAAATTAGTTGGGGAAAATGGTATTTGGAAACCAAGCAGAGGCTTTCCAAGAGGAAATAGGCAGAATGATAAAGCTTTGCTTTTAAGACAAGCTACAGGGATACTCCTTTGGCATAAACACACATTTTTTCATTGATAAAACAGATCTCTTTTTTCCACCCTCTCTGATGAATTTTTCAATTCTGCATATGCAGAAATATTAATGTATCATCAAAAGCTGAAGTGGACTCCAGAGGAACGTAGCCAGTCAGTTATCTCTGGTTTTAATTACTTAATGGTATTTGTTTACATCTGCTTGAAATTATTTTATACTCACTATGGGTATTCAAGTAATGTTTCATTATTTCTCCACTTTCATGAGTTTTTAAAACAATAAAAATAATTTTAAAAGGAACGAGTTAGATAGATACACCTGTAATCTGACCTTTTCTCTGCTCTGAAAAGTTTTAAGAAGATTATTTAAGTTTTTGTGTCTGTACTTGCTCTATTTTCAGAGTCTTAGAAGTAACCTTGACTCGAAATTGTGACCTCAGAGAGGCACAGAAGATGCACTACAAGCTGTGGAGTTCATCCCTACTGGGATGAGGAGCCGTATCCTCACTGCATGAGAATTTATCCAACAATACACAAACCCCTGTTGCAGCAGCTCCCAGCTGGAGCTTCAGACCACAGAAACCAACTATGTTTTCATGGCATGAATAAAGCAGACCTGGAAAAACAGTCCCAGGAAGACTGTACTTCTGCAACTCATGTCCCAGCTCCAGTGTGACCAGGATGTTGCAGGATCAGGCTCTGGCAGTGCATTTCGCCTCAGCTGCCTGTGTTTAAAGATAAAGGCACCCTGATGTGCCTCACGGACACACACAGGCGCACACTGTGCCTTTAACCCTTGGCTCACTCCTCTAATCCCCTCTCCTCCCACCCACAGCCACTGCAGGAAGGATGCATTTTCTTTACTTGGTTTCCCTGCTCTGATTTCAAATGCCTCTTGGTGCAGTAAAATAGTAAAAAAGCCCTGTCCCTGGAAATGCAATACCCTTTGGGGGAAGCATGATGGATCTGGTAGTGCAGGAACAAACATCCCCAGGGTACCCTTTATCTCACAGACCATGTCTTTTTACCTGTTTTTTTTTTCCCCTCAGAGCTGTTATTGTATTTGCACAGATGACTAAAACAACTCTCCTCCTTCTTGCCTCCATGCTCACTGGCTTCTGCTTGCTCTCCTGGTGGTCCCAGCTGGATCTTTAACCCCTGCCAGGCTGGTGAGCTTGAGCAGGGCTCAGCCCCTAGCAGCAAGCTCCAATGTAATCCCTCAGGAAAGCAAAGGTGACTCCTTGGAGTGCCTGCCTGGCTCTCCAGACAAATTATGCTCTTTGCGGAGTACAGGTGAATAATAGATCCTCAGACATCGCCCCAAATCTAACTTGAGTGAATCCCCCAAATCAGAAAAGAGCCTCTGTCCCTCTTGGTCTGATGCAGAACCTCTGCTCTGATCAGGTTTAGCGGGATGTGGAAGGGTCAGGAAGCCCATGTGAGCAGGGAGGTCTCCGAAGCTGTGAAGAGTGTGGTAGGCACCTGTCACGTGTGAAAGGAGCTACCTGGTGCGGAGGCCTGCTTGCCTCTGTCCTTGCAGATGTGTGTGGGGCACCGCGTGGTGTAGCTGTTGCAAAGGAGCATTGACAGGATGTTGGGGATGGCAGGGAAGACACTGGAGTGTAAAGCACCCTCTGATGGGAATTCACTTCCCCAGCCTTCCCTCCTGAGTCTGGCACGGCCTGTCCCAGCAAAGTGAGCACTGTAACCTCCCCAGACTGGGGAGCATGAGAAGCTCAGTGCCCTACACCAGTGACGGGCTCCTGCCTTCACAGAGCCTGGAGGATTTGAAATATCTGTGTGAAAGGCAGTCCCAAACAGGGGCCACTGGCCTTTTTGGGAGGCAGAGCAGGGCTCTCATGGGCAGTAGTGCGGGTGTGTGGGCAGCCAGCAGCATCTGCCGTGCCATCATCACTGCTGCCCTTCTTGTCTCTGTTAGAAAACTCAGGGCAGGACCAAAACAGGGGCTGCATTTGTATATGAGGTCAGAGATACTTCAGTGTTTGTCAAGATAGCATTTCAAGGCAGAGGAATCCAAATTATACCTATCAAAGGGGTAAAGAAATGGTGACGTGATTAATCTCTCAGCTCCACCTGTGTAAATACAGAGCAGCTCCCCGGCAGTCGATGGAGATGCTCCTACCTGTGCCAGTGTCAGGCAGAATCCGGCATGGCTGGATGCAGGATAGCAGGAAGGAACATTAATGTGGAGCCAAATAAGAGCCCAGTGTTACCAGACCGATTGCAAGTGATGCCTCTCCCACACACCACAGTGAGGATACAGGTCTGGGTCCAAACGCAGAAGATGTGCTTTTTCTGTCCTCTCTTTTGCAAAGAAAACAATTGTGTGCATTAATTACTTTGGCCAGCTCAGTCCTTTCAGGGTTCTTTTCCAGGGACTGCTCTATGGTGTCAAGAGCAGTACAGCCACTGAACAAAAAGACATTGTGTGTCCAATGTTATTTATGTGCTTTATTTCAGTAACTCTCAATATTTTATGTCCTAGAATATTCCTTGAAATATCTGACGTGCTGTGAAGAAATTTCACGCCACTAATTTTTAGTATAGCTGTTTTTAATGACATAGAGGATCAAGATTCTACATTTATGTATTTGGTATGATATATAGATGTTATATTCTCTACTGTATAAGTAGTACTGCCTGCTCTAATTTCTGGCTCCAGATGTACAAATGCATTTTGCTTTGAAAAACTTCAATCTTGACATGAGATCTTCTGTCCATTAAATAATAACAGTCAATAATATTTGAGTATGATGGGAGAACCATCTAAATGTAGGTATGAGTCCTGTTACTGTCAAGCAATATAGCTTTACAAAGGAGGTCTTAAACTTTCCTGAAGCGCTTTTGATTTCAGTGGTTTGACAAGAATATAAATGAGAAGGAAATTTCCCCCTTTGCTGGCATCTGATTTCTGAGTTGGATTAATTATGACAAGAGTTTTTTCCTTGCATAATCAGATTTGCTAAAATTTCCTTATTAGGTTCATAAAACTGTTTTGTGAAACAGAAAATTAAGTGGGGATTCTTTTGCCACTAAGTTAAAATTTGTCCGAACTTTCAATTGGACTCTGGTATCCTATTAGAGCCTGACTTTGATAATAATCATGTTTGAATTCCATTACTTTCTCTTCTAATTCCAGTCGCTGACCATTTTACTTTTTTCTAGTAGTGGTACGAGGTAAATTGCACATGCAAGGCTGTTTAACACAGTCCTAGAACAGCTCAAGTGAAATGCCCTCATTTTTCTTAATTTTCATTAACTCTCCATCTTTATTGCTCATGTGCAGTACAAGCAGTTAGTAGAATACCACACTGCAGACCTGCCCAGTCTGGCGTGGAGGTCTGTCTCAGCAGCTACTGGAACAGTCCCAGTGGATGCTAAAACTGAGGAGGAGGGAATGCAGAGCCTGGCCAAGGGCTGTGCCGAGCAAAGGAGTAGTGGAGGAGCAAGCAGTGAATGATAGACTCTTTCTCAGGCATGAGAAAGTGAAAAAGAATTATAAAGATGTGAAATGACCCGCAAAACCCATGGCATTTCTGCCACTGAAATTCCTTCAGCTCATGGCCTTCCACCCTCCCTTGCCCCCATCTTCCTCCCTCACATAAACTGCACGTCTGTGGGTTATTGATCTCTCTAGGGCTTCCTCACAGACCAGAGCTATGAAAAGCTGGCACTGCAATCACATCTGGTCATCCTGAGGGAGGGTAACACCACAAAAATGAGGTTTCAGGGAGAAAACTATGAAAGCTGCCTTGGCTGAGGCAAGAACAAGGAATTCCTCAGTGGGTAGGATGAAGGGAGGAGGGAAAACAGAGAGAGAAAATATGTTAATATGGATAGCTTGGTAACATAAATTTAGCACATAGGAGCCCACCAGGTCCTTAAATCCAGATCCTTTTTAATGAGTGGCCAAAGGATATAGAAATGCCTAAAAATTAGATCTCCAGCCAGAAGGTTGTGAACATCTAACAGACCATTACCTGCACCATCCAGAAGCCTTTGGATCAAACCCAAACAAAACACATGTAATATTCACAATTTTATTTTCATTTCTAAACACCTGCTTCTATGCACTGTCAAATTCTCTGGCCTCTTTTAGGGAGGAGATTTCCTCACTGCTACAGGAAAGGATTCAGCATTTTGTTTCCATGGGTCTTGTGAAAATCCAGGTCTTATATTATTTTTCTGGAACGGGGTCTGCTTGACTCCTAAACCCCTGAGTCTGTACTTTGACACTGTAAAAGTGCAATTTCAAACCTCTTTTGAATTAAAGAACATAAAAAAGCCCCAACATTTTTTTAAAAGGTAGAAAAGCGGGTAATAGAGGTTAGGTGCTATTCTGCTGTGGCTTTGCTAGAGCCAATTTATATGGAATCTGGCTCCAGATAGGCCACTGTTCTTGTCACCCCTTTGTCACTGTTCCTGTCACCCCTTTGTGTAGTACTCACTTAGTATATTTTTAAAGGAAAAATATGATCTATGTGACTAAAGCCTGGTTTGTCTGACCTCAACGTTATACAAAGCTTCAGGAAGTAAAAGGACTTCTTTTTGAAGGAAAGAATGCAGCAAAGCTTTACCAGAGCAATGTTGTGTCAGCTGCATTTGATGATTTTATTTGATAGGATAATTGATTTTCTTAACAAAAGCAGTGCAGTAGATCTAATCTCTCTGGACTTCTACAGTGTATTTGACGTGGTGACAAGATCAGTCAAACTGCAGAAAACAGGGATTAGTGGAATTGTGCACGAAATGTCTGGAGAACTACGGAGAGCACATTTTGGGAAGGTCTGGGGTGTAGTGGTGACCCTGGCATCCCTTTAGGGTTGGTGGGGGAGACTGATTGCATTTATAATTCTTATTTTCCTAGCACAAAAGGAGACACTTTAAAATTTGTGGCTGAGATGAAATCAGGGTGGATAAGCACAATAGTGGAAGTTTGGAAAATTATTCAAAAAATGAGATAGACTTGAAGGCTGCAGCAGGAGAGGTGGAAGTGTGATGAAGGATGGGATCATACGAAGGGCAAGGCTGGGCACTGAGAGAATCCTGCCATGCAGTATTTCTGTGAAATGGGACTTACCTTTTAGAAACAATAGGGAAAAAAGTGAGGCCAGATGTTCTGGGGTGCCACAAGAGACTTTGTGAATCCATGTTGATGCATCAGATGTGCAGTGTGAACATCCCTGCTGCAGGGCCTGATGAGGTCTTACCTGGAGCACCAGGCAGTCAGTCCTGGCACAGAAACTCAGAAAAAGTCTATTAAAACAGAAATAGCTGCAGAGAAGTGCAGCAAATGCAGCCTTTCCTTTCTGTGGCTTTGAGAGATGTCATTGCTCTCTACAAACTCAGCTGGGAGGAGGGCTAACACTGGAGGGTGAGAAGAGCTGTTTCAGCTCAAGAACAGCATTGACACAAGAACAAATAGGTGGAAGGCTGGGAATTTTGAGAAGATTTCCAGCCATCAAAAGAATGAGGCATTAAATTAGTCCTCTTGACAAAGAGGTGGAGGTAAAGAAAGTAAACTACACAAACCAGGTAAAACTAGTCTTAAGATAACAGCTTCAGTGCTGGATGAAAGAGATCTTATGAAATGATGGCCTGTGACTGCAGGCAATTGGGCTCAATGGTGCAGAACCCTCTCCCAGCCCTTTGTTTTTCTGCTCCTGTCAGGAGATCTCCAGTATTGCAGTGATTTTGTGAAATCCTGCGCCTCGCAAGGCAGTGCCTGAGGAGGGCTCAGAAAAGAGACTCTGCACCAGTCAGGAACACAGACAATACCTACTGAAGGCCAGCTCTGAGAGTCCGTATGTGAATATCCCTGGTGTGCACGTTTGTGGGTGTCAGCATCTTTATGGCCTCTGGATGAAGGAAGCAGATTTCCCTGAGCTGGGCACTCCAGCCAGGCAGGACCGAGCTTGGCAGGCACAGCAGAGCAGCTGCTCTGCTGTTCCCACCCCGCAGGAAAAATGATCAGAATCCCTTGTAACTGAGGGAGTCATGACCTGTGACTGAAACTTTTATCTAAATCCTGAAAATAGAACTGGTATGATCCTCAACTCCCAGGAAACAGCAGCAGCAGCAGGAGGAGCAGGCAGGCATCAGCTCAGCATTGGCAATTCTTCTCCCCTTTTCCCTCCTCAGTCCCTCAGGTGGTGACCCCCAGCTCTTGCTGCTTCGCCCGAAGAGCAGCACTGAACCCAGCCACGTCCCTGGGAGAGCTCTGAAATCCCCAGGTGCAGTGAGGATTGCTGCAGGCAGGGCTGCTGCTCTGCTGCAGTGCTGCTCACAGCCCAGTGCTCGCAGGATTCGCAGGCGCAGGTTCCTGCAGAGAGTCAGCAGCTCATTTTACCCCCAGCCCAATTGCACCGAGCCCTGCAGGGCTGTGTTAGCCCGAGTCTGGCCTCCTGCTCGAGGAGGCACAGGGGTGTGAGGGCCAGGTCAGGGCTGTGCTGGTGCGTGACATGTCGTGAGGCTGCCCTGGCTGGGCTTGCTCGTGTCTGCTGGAAAATGCCGTAGCTCCGTGCCACAGTGATGCTTCTCAGCTGAATGATACCATTCTCATGGGGAAATGTTCTCCTTCTACTGGCACGAAGTAGATGTCTCTTTAGCTCATGTAAAGCAGGCTAGCTGGGAAACAGCATAGCTAAGACGTCACGTTGCCCATGAAAGAACCTCTTGACACATTTTCAGAGGAGTGACTGAAGCTGCGAGGTTGCCAGTCAAGGAATTGTTCTTGTCTGAGCAAACGTCTCCTCAGTTTCCCCTTTCTGAGGGGAACTGGAGGGGCAGGCACTGATCCTTTCTCTCTGGTGGCCAGCACTAGGACCCAAGGGAATGGCATGGAGCTGTGTCAGGGGAGGTTTGGGTTGGATATCAGAGAAATGTTCTTCACCCAGAGGTTCCCAGGGAAGTGGTCATAGAACCAAGCCTTACAGAGTTCAAGAGGCATTTGGACAAGGCTATCAGGCATAGGGTGTGGTTCTTGGGGTATCCTGTGCAGGGCCAGGACCTGGACTCAATGATCCCTGTGAGTCCCCTTCAAATTAGGACATTCTATGATTCCATATTAAAACTCATCCTGCAACAGATCCTGCCTTCTGACCATGAAGGTAGTTGCAAAGTCCATAAATTTACTATGATATTCAAGTCAGGAAGCAAAAGGGACTCTGTTCCTGCAAATGTCTGAATATTTTCTTTTATGAAGTTCAGGCCATGAAGAGTAACTGCACGGTGTCCCAATGGTATTGTCCAGAATGGAAACAAGTGTTTGTGAGTGTCCAGATTCCATATGCATTTGAGAAGTCCTGGTACTTCAGGAGAGAAGAAAGGACATTAACTACTGGAAAGGTTCTTAGTGTCACAGGTTAAAAATGGGAAAATAAGCATGCCCAAAGGTGAAGAGCTCGGACCAAACCTCCCTTCCTTTGGTGCTGTGTGACACTTAATAGCGTTTCTCCAGCAGAGAGATCTTCCCTGTAGTCCTTTGTAGCTGGCACTGCTACGTCTACAGCGTCTTTTTTTTTTTTCCAGAGGACCTGAAAAGTCTGTGTCAAATAAAAAGCACATATCTCGTCTTTGACAAAAATAGCAGAGAGAAGAATTAAAAAGACCCAGAGGACAGAAAATTAGTGTTTAAAAGAAAGAAAAAAAAAGAGATACAGGCCCATTTTTCAGCTTGACTGAGTTTTGGCTCCCATTTTCTTGTATTCTCTATCCATAAGCCAGCATTTCTTAGAGTCAGAGGTACACTTCTGGGTCTGCTACCACCATGAACAATGCAGACATCTTGGGGCAACCCCTGCACCCCCGGGGTTATGGAAGGAAGGGACTTGCCCTCCTGAAACTACCTGAGATTTTCTTCCAATGATGAACTTCTCTATAGAAACACTCTTCAAAAAGTGCCCATTAAGGAAATTGCTGCAGAACTTCTGAATACCATTTGGAATTACCCTGGTGATGAAGGACTCATTGCTATCTTTTGTCTGTGACATACTGATAGTTTCCCCCAGCTTACTCCTAAGGAGAGGGCAGCTACAGAGATGAACTGGTGGCCATAGTCTGCCATTGCTGGATGTTCTCTTGACTTCTTGAGCATTTCCTTGTGTTTTGGTTTGCTCCTTTGTAAAGCAAGTATTTTTCCTGATGTTGAAGGTATTTGTAAAACCAGGTGGCGTCCATGGAATGCTCTGCGTTCCCCGAACCCTCTGGAGAGGGTGGAGTGCTGCTACTCAAACCCAAGGTCATGTTGACCTTGATTGCTGCACATGACTAAGCCACCCCTTTTTTTTCCTTGCTGCTAAAATAGATGCACTGAGAACAGTTCACTCACTCCTGCCATTTCGGCAGATTCCCTTTTGCTCTGAGCGCTTTCTTCAAGTCAAATGGTCAGACTGTAAAAGGTTTCTGTGCATCCAGTGGATGCCTCAGAGTGAGAGGAAGCCAGCAAAGGTATCACCACAGCAGACAGAAGCTGCCCGTACTCAGCTATTACAGAAGACTTTTCCCCATCACCTCATCTAAGCACTTAACAGCTGAGAAGTAATTATGCCTAATGTTCCCTGATCTCTTTCCTCTCTGCACATGGCAGGATGTTCTGTTTCTGAAACACTCGCCTCATGTCCATGGCATTTGGCCTGTGGCAGGGAGGTTGAGTCCAGCCCCGGAATGTCTAAAATATTTTCTTCTAATAGATGGCTCACCATAAGCTGGAAATGCGTCACGCACCAGCCAGTTATTTCCACATCATAAACTCCTAATGCTTCTTCAGACTGATGGGGTTTTGTATTTGCTGAGACCTGGAAATATGCCAAATATTCTTCCGTGCACGACACTTCTTTTTTTTCAATCACTGCTGACTTAATCGTTGGGTATTTCTGGTGCTTGAAAGCCCCTCCATTTGCTCTGGGGTATGAGCTTAAAGCTACTCCACAGCTCAGAGCACTCTGCCTAGCGGGGACAGAAAACATTTGTGCTGAGATATGACCTCCCACCCTGGCTGCGGGGTTTGCATTGCAGGCATTCCCAGGGCTTTAGGAAATTCCTGGGGCTGGGACCTGAGCTGTCCTCACATCCAGGTTTCCACTCAGTGAACTCCTAAATGTTTTCTTCAAGCTCTGCATGCCATCAGTCCTATTCCCCCAGTTCTCTGCTTTTTTTCCTCTTCCACCAACTTTGCCCGTTAAAATCCCAGTAGAGATGGGAAGTTCAGCTTATCAGAGTTTGCTGGAAGGAGAGGTATTTGGGAGGGCAGTGAGAATGAGTACAGATTTTCAGTGGTGGTTTGACTTCTGTGCTCAGATCTCTGGTGATCCCGTTGGGATGCAATTGACTGTTCTTCCCAAGAACCAAAAGGCAATTCCGTTCCATTAATCACTTTGCTAGCTGGCTTTTAATGGTCTTATCAACACGCTTTCTTGTCTGCAGACTGTTCCATCTTTGAAGTGGTCTGCCTGCTCACCTCTCCCTTTAAATTTGTTCCTTTTACGGCAAGACTCTGGTAACTGCAGAATTTCCACGTTTCCCCACTGACTCCAAGTCTGATGTGTTTTCCAGATTCTCCAATTAAGACTGTGCCAACTTGTCAGGTAAATCCTCGTTTATTTTTTTTCCCCCACAGAGGTTTGTGTGTACAAAGCTTCAGGCATAAAAATTGCTTCGGTCCGGAAGCTTGGCAGACGCACCTCAGGACAGTAGCAAATACCTTTGCCAGGTTCAAAACAGTGATAATACTTTTGGCCAGATTTTTTTCAGTACTGAGAGTGCAAAACAAATAGTTTGTGTGATGGAGGAGTGCATGAGCTTGTTCAACTGGAGCAGGTTCGATTAAGCACAAGGATTTCGCAAGGGGTTCAGCCTCAGTACAGCCTATTGCAGTGTTTTAAATCCCTCCTCTTTCCTCTTTTGAGGTTAACGCAGTTCGGTTCTTGTTGCAGTGGGGTGGCTGCAACCTTTCCCTGGGAGACAGCCTTGGCCCGTGGAAGAATCAAGGAGACGATATTTGATAGATGTTTTCAGATTTTATTCCCCCTGGCCGCACATGGCCGGAGCCCGGCAGGGACTCCGACAGCGACTACCCCCACAACAGGTCTGGAACAACCCCCCCGGGGTCCCGTGAACACTCCCTTAAGTACAGGATTCCCGCGGGCTACATTCAAACTGACCAATAGGGGACAGAATTTGGGGTACACATGACCAGGGAACAGGGAGAGAGAAACCCCGTGCCCCACGCATCCACTCATGCTCATCCCCCCCACGGGGGTCACCTCTTCAGGTTCTCACAAGGAGGAGAGTGTATCCTGCAACTTGACACTTTGTTTTCCAAATACACCCAGGAACGAGGAGTTGGTTACACCCACAGACCTGCTTGCATATGCACATGCATGGAAATTCACACAGGTAATACATGCATGGTTTGTTTTCTCTTTGCCCTTTCTAAAGGCTCTGACCTTGTACCAACTCTGCTGTAGCTACAGAGCTGCTCCTTCCAGAGCTCTGCAGAGCTGCTCCCCACAAACAAAAGCCTTAGCACCTCACAAAGCACCTGTGCGCCACTGTTCGTGAACCCTGGCTTCCCTGGCTGAGGCCAGACCTCTCCACATGCAGGGAATCCTTCAAATGTCAGCTCCCACAGGGACTCCTTTGAAAGGACAGCAATAATAGTGATGCTTTTCACTTCTGCCGCACTTCTCCTGACAGGAGAGCAGAGCACTTCATCAGCACTGGGTTCTGACTACAGAGGGGCATGCTGGCATCCTCTACCCTAAAACCACAAAAAAATTCTTGACTTGAGTGCAGACCTCAAGAGAAATGCCCTCTGTGGCTGTGGCCTGTTTGCACTGAGCTGTAGGAGTAGAGATCTGGACATGGCTGCAGGCACAGAAACATCCACAGAGGGAAGGAAGGAAGAGGGGTAAGGTAGAGCAATGAATCCTGCCTTTACTGCATCCAGGCTACGTGAATTAAACAGATTTAGCCCAAAGTGTTTTAAAAATCACAGCAAACTGCCATAATTAATAGTAAATATAAACACCTACAAGATCACCTCTGCATTATCAGCATACCCCCTGACACAGAATCTGACACAACTGTGTAGAGGTGGACAGAATCTCACACTTCACCATATATGAAATGTCTAAACATTTCACGATGCCTAGAAAATAGTTTAAACAATGCAGTAAGTTTATTCTGAGTCATAATGCACAACAATTAATGACAAGAGCACGGTTCCTGCCCAAATCCCTAAAAGCACAAAACAAAAACCTTCCTGGTATAAACACAGAGTCATTCTGTATTTCTTAATTCCTCCCCAAAACACTTCAGATCCCCAGTCCCACTGGAGGGCTTTATATTTATCAAAAATCCAATAGATGAAACAAAAAGGCATGGCAGAACCCAGCCTGTCCAAATTAGAGCCTCTGAGATTCTCTGTAAATCCATCACAGAACATAAAAATCATTAATTTATCTCCTGGTTTCACATCCTCCTGACAACTTAGTATCCAAATGCATTATTAGTGGCCATCTCTTGGCAATTGGTAGCCAAAAGGGAACTGGGAGGGAAAGGGCTTGTGGTTACCAGCAAAGAGCATGGCACCCCCAAGAGCTGCACTTCACCACAGGTTACTGTATCCTCTTGGTCAAGTTGCTTAACCTTTTTATGCCCTATCTCCCTCTCTGTCCTGGATAACAACTGCTGATTTACTTCACAAGACTTTCGTGAAGCTCCATTTGTCAGTGCCTGTGATGTATTATTTATTGTCAAAGCCATAAACAATCGCATCCAGAGGATGCCGAGCACATCACCTGCATTTTGATTTCTGCCAAAACCCGTCTTCCACTCAGGACAAACCCTTTCTCCTTCACTAGCATAATAATATTTTATTAAGTTATAATGTAATTTAAACAAGTCAACATGCATGTTCGGGGCCATGAAGCCAGCTCCCAATTACTGACTTTCTGGATCAGGGGAGGCTCAAGGGAAAGCCACTGGATTTGTGATGCAGTGGTAACAAAAAATTCCCTGCTAGTTTTGAGGACTCTTTGCAAGATGCTTACAGTTGGTGGTCCTGTCAATATCTTCAGCAAGGTGTTACTCATGCCTGAAGGACAGATTTTAGGGTGAGGAAAATGCCCTGCACAGAGGCTTAAAGAGCAGCAGAATAAACACACGTGAAGAAAAGCTGAACAGAGCCCAGATAAAGCACGTCTATCTCTGTTAAAGCCACACAGGGTAAATGTATCTGAGAAAAGGCACATAAAAAGAAGTACATTTTCTATAAATCTTGGTAGAAATATTGACTTGGTTTTCATATTTTTTTCTTCTGGGGTTTCTGGTCTATCAGGCTTCCTTGTTGCTGTTACAAAACGTGATGACAAACTAGGCAGTGGCTAGATCTAACATCCTGACTGACCTTATCTAACTGACCTTGCACCAAAACAGCACAGTGTGCTGCCAAATTTTCCAATTCTCTTCAGTATCTGAAGTCTCAGGAGGTCCATTTCCTACATAATTCTGCATCTGCTGACCTTATCTCAGTGCCCAAAAGCAGAAGTCCCAGGCAGGCAGTGAGGGCATTTCAGCACTCTCAGAAATGGGTGAGCTCTGGTGCAAAGCCCTTCTCAGGAAATACACTCAGCTTGTGGGTGGTGGGGCTGTTGTAAATCATGGCAAACAACAAAATCTGTGTCACTAAAGTACCTTTAGCTTCCAAATTCAACCAAGAGCAAGTGTTTAACTAAAATCCTGCCAAACTCTGGAAGACTGAACGTGGTTTGGATGACACAAAGTGTTGCAATTTTCAAGATGCATGGCTTCAGCTGGGGGAGAACTCTTCTCATCATTTAAAACAGAGAAAGTTAGAAATGTGTCTTGTGACTCTCCAGAAGTTTCATGCTATTTCACTCGTTATGCAAGCCAAAATTTGGTTTAACACAAAATGCCATTTACTTTTCAATCATTAATGGCACAATCAGCTAAAATAAATAATCTGTTGCAGTGTTTGTAAACATGTGCAATTAAAGAGGAATAAGATTCAATTATAATGGATTATGTGTGCATAATAATGCAGATCATGCAATTCTTATTAGTTGGGCTGTACTCTGAGCTCGGTTCAGGAGGAAATTATATTGAAATGCTCTATAATGAAGAGGAAATTTTAATGGGAAGACAAGGTTGAAAAAATATTACTCAAAGCAAGAGGAATGAAAGTATCCGGAGGCAGAATACAAATGACGGTAGTACAAAGTCATTTGACTCCATCTCCGGCTTTATGCAAAGATTAGGAATTCACACTTGACAGCTGCTGGGAATGAGGCAGGCACAGCTCGCCCCACTGGTTGCCTGTTCATAGAGCAGGTCTGTGCTCCCTCTCAGATAAGCGCACTAGAAGCTTTGCTCCTTTTAGGAGTTTCACCTGGTGGAAGTGACAGAAGAATTCAGCTCTCTGGTCTAAAAGAGTGTCTCCTTCTCCTCGGCTGCTACCTTTTGGGTGGGGGCAAACAGTACTCCCAAAGAGGCTTAATTTAATTAACTTCCACTTTTTTTCCTCTGACAATATCAGCTTATATCCAAGGACGATATGCAGCCATCCAATCTTTCCCTTTGTTCAGTCATTCATGGAAGGTGGTTTACTTCACAAGAATTGGTTTAATTAACTATCATTAGGAGTGAGGGAAGGCCAAACTACATTTTCTAATGCACAGAAAATTACTCCTGAAGAGAGCACAGGTGATAACAGAACACATAAGAGCTGATATCAGCTAAAACATGCAGACCTTGTCTCATTCTGGAAACAGATAGCTCATGTGCTGCTTTACAAAACCAGTTACAAGGGGCTCACGTGTATAACAATGCAAACTGTGCTGCACTGATTAGTGCAAGGCTTTGGCTTGACTTAATCAATATTTGAGAGTTGAAAGCAACACAGCGTGTGAAGTAAAATAATACAGATGAGAAACCCAAGCCGCTGTGTTGTATTAGCCACACAGTCCTTAGGTGGCTGAAATCCTGAAGAAGAATCTGTGTTGGCTTGGACGAGGCATTAAAGGCATCTGCCCTGGGTTTGATGCTGTTGGCACAGAGCACAGAGGTGCACTTCTGTAGAGTGATGACAAGTGACTGTAAGTGTGGGAGATTGAACTGGAAATTTTACATGGAGAAAATCTCTGTGTGTGTTTGGTCCCATGGTAGCACCAAGTATTAAATATCTCAGATAATCAAGGGAAAAATAGCCCAGAGACCAGAATCCAAATTCTCTATTCTGAACAAATGCCCACTAGAGGAAATTTGAAATTGCATGAAGGAAATGATGCTGTCACCACAGCTCACAGATAACAATAGTCTCATGCATATTCATACATTCATTGCTCTCACGTCAGCCCCACAGAGGGATGTGTGCCAGTCCCAGGGAGAGCAGGGGGCAGCACCGTGATCTCCTGGCTCTCCAGGGGACTGGGTGATCACCCTCCATTGCACATCTTCTGCCTTTTCCTTCACTTTTATTTCAAGTGTTGCAACGGGAGAGGTCCCTTGTCAGGAGTTCTTTCTGGATATTTAATCTGTGTCCCTTTCTCATTTCCAATTCTCGTACTTCCTTTTACACCTCACCACTTAATTCTTCCCTGTCTTTGGCGTTTGTATCTTTCAGCACTAGATTTTAACATCTCTCTGTAGCCATTTTTCTCTCAGTAAGTGTATTACAAATTCAGTTCTTCCCATACTGATTTAGTTCCTTTAATCTTCCCTTATAAATGAATCTCTCTGTTCCCTTGATAATTTCTGTTACTCTTCTCTGAAATCACTACAGTTTTTCAATATCTCCTTGCTAATAAGTTTCCCAGAACCGAACAAAATGTTCCAGGTGTAGAAACAGTAGAGGAGCCCAAAGGTGATCTGAACCTGTCCTGCCCCAAAGCGCGCTGCTCTTTTGCTACCACAGCTCATTTCTACCTTGGTTCTAACTTGTGCCCACAAGTTTGAAGAGAATAGATGGAACTCACCTGCTGTTCTGTTTCAGATGTTTAGCAGGCAAATACCAATTTTTTTTTTTTAGCAAGTATTATTGAGTGTTGCACATCTGTCCTGAAGACTGCAGTCTGAACATGTCACCCACGTGGAAGTCAAATTCTGCCTTATGTCACTAACTTAGAAAACATCTAAATTGTACAACATGCTGGGGTAGAAGTGGATTTTCATAAGCCTTCAGGCTCACAAGATTTACATCTGCAGAAGCAGACATGCAAAATTATGAACCCAAACCTCCTTTCCTCCTACCAATGAAAACTAATGATCTGTTTGTTCCAGTAAACGGGAAAACTGGTCACAGTCTCCTGCTCTGTAACTAACCCTGAAGTCATTTTATACTGTCCTGACCCAGCTGCTTCTCCCTCTGGATCTGTTTGCATCTTTTGTGGAGGATTCAATTCCTCCTAGTTTGATCTCATCTGCATATCTTATTAGAATGTTGTTTTCTTCACCATTTCTAAATGAACAGTGAGGATATTAAATATAAATTATGAGTAAGCTTTGTGGTTCTTCTACAGTCTCCTCATCTCCAACTCCATGCTTTGCCACTCCCTGTCAACCTCTCTTTACAGCCTTCCAGCCCGTTTTCAATTAAGAAGAAGACAGTGTTCATCTCCAAGCTGGTTGAAATTAATTTTTCTAGAAAGATTTCATGAGGCACAGTATCAAATGTACTGCTCAGATGCAAATATATTACAGCTCTAGCATTCCCTTCATCCGTTAATTTTCTGTTTCTATCAGAAAAGCAATCAAGTTTGTCTGGTGAGATTTATTCGTGCTAGACTGGTGCTGCTGGAGGCTCTGTGCTACTGGGCCCAGCTCTCAGGTGCCAAACACACATGACCAGAGTTGTCTCTGAGGTAGCTGGATGTGTCAACACCTCTAAAAATGGGTGTTTGGAGGGCAGTGTCATGCTAATTCTACACTGCGGGGCTCAGCTAATTGGCAGTTCTGTCATTAACATACCAATGCAAACTCAGGTGAAAATACTGACTTGTGATTTCTGTCCCAAAATGTTGAGATCCTGTACAGCAACGTGGGGTGCAGCTTCCCTCCTGGAGGGCTGCAGCCCTGGTTGTGGTCCCTGCAGCTGCTGAAAGCAGCAGCTCTTTTCTTGTGGTGAGGTCACCCAAGAGACCCCAGAAAGCATTTCTGCCTCAGCACCACCTGCAGAGCATCCTGCAGAGCATCCTGCTCCCCATCCTGCTCCCTGCCAGCTGGCACTCCCAGGGCATGGTGCCCGGCCAGGATGGGGACCTCCTGCCTGGAGTCTCGTCACAGAGTGAGCAATGAGCGGCTGCCAGCAGTGGCCATTGCCACGAGGGACTGCAGCCGCCACCCAGGGACCACTGCAAGGAACTTTTGATGGGCCTAATTGTGCCACTTGCCTTTGTATTCCTCGCCTTCACTGCCTTCCAGAGCAACGATGATTAGTTTAGAAAGGGTATAAGGCAGATATTCAGAAAATAGTGTTTGGGGTAATTTATTTCTCATTTTAAGTGTCTATATAGACTTCTCTTTAGTCAATCCTTAGTCTTCTCGTCACTAATTAGGAGGAATTATCACATGTAGCATGGCATTTTCACCACTTCCCCCAATAACATAGCCTCATCTGTATGAGCTGATTTACATATCAGCTCATTTTCCTTGAAGTATTTTCTCATATGTTACTAAGAAAAGATATTTTATTGGCTTTTCCTTATTTCTGAATTGTTGACATTTCCTTTATCTGTCTCATTAAAGACAGATTCTAGTCATCATTATTTTCATATCAGCTTAGTTTACTAATTAATGGACATATTGTCTGTCTAGGATTTGTGCTCGTCTTCCCCCAGTACTCATATAATAAGAATCTTTCATATTCCCTTTAAACCCTTTGACAGCATTAATTCACTCTGATTTTTGTTTTCTATCCTTATCATTCCCTGATGAGCTTTAAATGAATCTGTATTCTTGTTTGATTTCCCTCCCACCGTTTCCCATTTCAGCACAGGATTTTAACCTCACGTCTTTGAGCAGTCCCTCGTGAAGTGACTGTAACTGTGGCAGGTGACAAACTTTTTGTGCACAGTTATTAGTCATGCAGACTGTGCATCCTGGCTGCCAGGGAGATTGGAGGGGTCATTTCTGGAAATGGTCCCCTGTGAATTATGGGGGCAGGGCCTGGGTCAGGACAGGGACCACTGTCACTGGGTCCTCCGAACGGAGGAGCATCCTCCTCTGAGCATCCTCCTCCCACTGAGCATCCTCCCATGAGCCAGACCAGCTAAAGTTGGGCTCCCACCCCAAAACATCAGCCATTAAGCCCCCAGAGCAAGCAGTAGTCCCAGAAAATTCATAAGAGTCCTTCAAAGGATGCCTGGCATACAACTCAGAAAAAGCAGTAAACCTCTTGTTGTCAGTAATTAGTTCCTTAAAAAATTAAGAGCTAATAATTAATAATAATTAATATTTATATAGTACTTTTAAGGTGTTAAGTGCTCTATAAGTGCACACATTATTTTTGGCATTTAAGGGCCTTTTCAGTCTCTGCTGGCAGTGCCTGGTTCTCAGCATTAATGAATTATGTGACATTGCTTAGGGGTAGATGTGTTCAGCAAAAAGGATTAGTTGCTATCTCTCCCCACACTCTATAAAAAAAAAAAACAGACCCCAAACCCAAACGAACTTACTGTTTGCCAGGAAGGGAATATCCACCTTTACCCCTCCTCAGGGCAGCAGAGAGCCTCATCCTGGGCCCCTGGTCCAAACTGGACAGTTGTTGTCCTGGGGGTGGGAGCAGAGCTAAGCTAGTCTGCCCCATTCCTTTTTCCAGCTGCAAACCCTTCCCTCGCTTTATTATGGCTCGGTGGGGTAAGGAAAAAGGCAAATTCTCTTCTTTAGGCCATGTAAACCATTACATATTTTGCTGTCACCTCTAAAGTGGGAATTCAGAATATGAATGATTTTGTTTTTTAAGAATCACTATGTTTCCAGCAGGGACACTGGTGAAGTTATTCTCAAAGTCAGGCAATCAACATATTAAGTAGCCTCTTGATGTAATCTGTCTAAAGCAAGTGAAAGTGGTGTGTGTGTTGGTACTGTTTATATTGTTCCTACAAACTTACTTAAAGTTCCTGGATAATTCATTATTCTGGGAGCCTAATGCAAGGCAGCAGGTACTACAGTTCTCCTGCAGAGTCTATTTTCAATATTAATTATCTTGCTGTGCATTAAGTAGTTTTTGTTTTTGCGTTAAAAGGTTTATGAAAATTAGATTATTAAAATGATAAAAACTAATTTTCTCAAGTGTAGCCACTCTGCAGTAGTCAGCTTGAAAGAGAAAAATATGTGCACTTAGTTGTCTTGGAAAAATGGCACCATAACTAAATTATCATAAGTGGAGGAAGGGAAGAGTGGGAAAGGCTGCTTTATCACAAATGTTGTTGCTGTCCTGCTGGCCACACACTTGTGCTCGTGTTGATGGGTCTGCTGTTCATTTTCATTCCAAATAAAGCAGATTTTTGTCTGAGAAATTAATTTCAATATATGACAGGGATGGCTATCACTTGCAAATGTACCGCATCTGCTGTGAAGCTAAGCCCAGCGTGACAGCAGGGTGTATTCTGACTGCTCTTTCAGGAGCAGCGGGCTGATGGAACCTCCCTGTGGCTGGGTCTGATTTCAGGGCGCTAAGCTGGGCTACCCTCTTGCAGGGGCAGCTGTGCCTGGAGGACAATCTTACAGTTAAAGGAATCTCTTTTACCAACACCACTGCTGTGCCTCGGTTCCCTTGCTGCAAAATGATGAGAAAGCTCTGAAGGAAAGGGATAAGTCACAGCCCTGCCTTCTGTGAGACATCGTTTTTAGTCTGCTAATGCTGACAGATATCTGGTTTCACTCCTTTGCTCTTTATCCCCGGTGACACCCAGAGGGACTCTGCAGAGATGTTACAGCTTATTACAATATATTGCTAAATTTGGGGTTGTTGGACCTCAGCAGATTTGTTGGTTTAATTTTGGCCAAACAGTGAACCCTGAGGTGAGGGCTGGATGGTTAAGAAGGATATATCCATCCCTTTCTCTTTGAGCCAGTGGGCTGGAAGTGTGATCCGGGCGGTGCTGCAGCAGAGGTGGGTGCAGCTCCCGGAGCCTTTCCCTGCAAGGCTGCCATCCCCAGGCACCCATGCTGCAGTTCGCTGTCCTGTCACCTCTGCTGCTTCCATCACCCTGTCACCTCTGCCGCTTCCATCACATGTTGGGTGGGAGAGGACAAAGTGGGCAAAGCAGCAGCAATGCCATCCCCATCTGCTGTGCTCCACATCCTCCCCTGTGACTCTGGCACAGAATATTCTTCCCTTTCCCTTCCTTTTCATTTTCCCTTGCCTTGCCTTGCCTTTCCCTTCCCCTTCCCCTTCCCTTTCCTTTTCCTTTCCCCTTTCCTCCCATCTTTATAAACACAGGGACTTATAAGTAGCAGAACACATTTTGTTGTAACAGTTTCCTGCCTGTCAGGCAGAGGGATCTGCAGAGAATTTGCTAATGCCAAAGCCATGGGAATTAAAGTCACTCTTATCTTTAGCAGTTGTCACCCCCATTGCACGTGCAAGAATGAAACCAAAGAGCAAAAGGTGCTTTGTGAGATACCAGCATAAGCCAAGAAGCTGAGGAGCAGCAGGAGGGCTGTCTGATTATTTTTCATGCTGCAAATATCCATTTTATGTAGTCCTGTAGTGGTTTCTGCATTTTGGAATGCTTTCCTTCAACGACTAGCATTCCAAATAACCTTTTTTTCTATGAGGTTGTTATTGTTAGTGTTATGAACTGTTCATTTGTTGATATCATGCAGCTTTTCAATGCCCTAGAATTTATTATGGGTATTAGAGATGCCAATGTTTATCCCTTTTACACCTTCATTATCTGATCTAGGCCCATCATTACTCCAGATACATACAATGGCATTATCGTTGTTGTCTTGTTTCATTATAATTCCTGTTTGTTTAGCACTTTATTTCTAAGAAATAATTTGTTAAAAAACATGCTGAAGCCATAATCAGCCCCTGTATTACATATGTTTGGATCTCAGGAATTTGACAGGAAATATCTGTGACTGAGGGGTGGCACAATGTCTGTTTCACATCAGTGTTCACGGACTGGGTCAACAAGCACAGTTAATATTAGACCCTAACAGCCTCTGAGAGCCTGAAATGTCTGTGGGGGTACCCCGGTCTCTTACATGTCCCCAGCAAGGGCTCCTCCCCAGGTTGAATATAGTCTCTGTCCTCAGAAAATGAGCAATTTGTCATATGAATATATGCCTCACCTACAGGAAAAATGACTGATGTGTATTTGATCTTCTTCCTTAGTTCTCCTGAACTGAACCTCTGTGTCGTGTGAGGCTACACTCAGTTATAGAGACAGGAAAAGAGGAGAGAAAGAGGAGGGAGTGGGGTAGGAAGAAATTAAAGCAGGATTCAGCTGCCTCTGACTGCGATGAACACAGATGTCACCCTGTGATGGTGGCAACTGTTAGATTTTTATGCTGAGAAGGATTTTAAGGATCAACTCAATAAAAAGTAAAGCTGAGATGGGAATGCAGAGCATAGAGGGGCCGGAAAGACAGCTGTGACATGTGTGACATGAGAGGACTCCTGATTAATCAAACTGCCTGTCCACCCTGGGCAGAGAAAGTGTGCTCCCAGCCTAGGACAAAGCACTGAATGTCCTGCCTGAGAGAAAGCACTGAAAAAGCTGACCCGAATCCATTTTTAGCAGGGATTGTTCTTCTGACTGGAAGCGTTTTCCAGCTGCAGGGAATCTGCACTCAGCTATGAGCAGGTTCTGCCTTGCTGGATTCCCACCAGGTCATCAGTGTGAGGTGGTGGGATGCCACCGACACTCGAGGAGGACAGCCTGGGCTTGCTCAACAGCCCTTCCTCTGATTGCACTGTGTAGCTCATGGCAATCATTGGCCACAAGTCACACAGAGTCACAGGAGGTCTTGTAAGAGCATCTGTTGCAATAAAAGCAGATGATTGTATCTGTATTTTAGGGAAGCTTGCAGTGAGTCTGAGTTAGTAACCCCAAACACAGCACTTCATCCCTGTTAAAGGCTGGGAGGGAAAAGTCCCAGTTTCTCGGCATGTGAGGTGTCATTAATAAACAACCCTTGGAGAAAATACCAGAAACAGTGTTTTGGAACAAATGATGTGATTAAAAAAGTATATTTCATCCAGCAAGTAATTATCACACCCGCTGACATTTGCTAAGATATAATTCAGTGAAAAATAGAACCTGTGTTTCTGCTGTAAATTCTGGCTCAATTCCCACAGATACCAATCCTCAATCTTTAGCCAAAATTTTCTGAGGCATTGTCTGACACAGAAAATGGACTCTGAGCTGTAATGTAAAAGCTAATTACAGGAGATACTGCAAGACAGGGCAAGAGAGGATGCCTGTAGTGCTTAAGAAGACAGGGTTTGGAACGCATTCTTTTCCAGGAAAAACCTCCCAGATATCAGTAGCACTGCCTTTGATGCAGAACATGCCCACAGACACATCCTACTCCAGTACTGAAAAGCACAAACTGCCTTCTCTCCTCTTCACTCAAACCCCAAACACCTGCAGCAGTATCAACAAACACCATAAAAATTAGAAATAACATTACAGTTCCCAGTGCAAAGAAGCTGTGGTATTTGTACACAGGGTGAAGTGTGAGTATTTGGCTGATAGGTGAGAAATTAAGATTGATTCCATACAACATAATATTTGGAAAGCCTGTCTATCTAGTCATCAGGAGCAGCTTCACTGCTGGGCAGAGATGGCAGAGGGGTCAGTCAGGGCAGCAGCGCCCATCTCGGGACAGCAGAATATTGTGGAGGGCATTAATGTCTCTGCAGGCATTAAGACCTTTGGCATCAGGTCCGGATTCCCCAGACGCCTTTCCCTACTTAGCACCAGGAAGCTGCACTTTGCTGACAGTTTTGCCTGGAGGCTCTGTGTTCACACAAACGGGAAGTTTGCCATCGGCTACGTGAAACTGCATAGGAACGAGGGGGCTGGCAAAGGCTGGGTAACAGCATGGCCCTGAATTAGGCTGCAGGGAAAGTGCTGCAAAATGCACTTTTGTGGGGAAGCTGCTCAGCACTGAAGGCTCAGCCCGCCGTGGCCGTGTGCGGGTCGTGGGAGCCGGCAGTGGCTGTGGGCAGCAGTGCCAGCTCCCAAAGTGTGCCCGAGCTCAGGCTCCAAGAGAGAACCCAGGTACCCCCACCCAGTGCTCAGCTTCCATCACAGCTCCATAAGGGACTCAGAGCAAACATCATCATTCTTTATAGAGAAAAGAGAAATAGGAGTCTCAGTTCTCCAGCAGGTGCAGGGAAGCTGTCCAGAGCTTTGTCAGGGAGGTGTCACATCCTGTGCTCTAGGCTGTAAAGTCCCTCTGCTCCCTGCTGTTTCTCAAGCACAATTTCTCATTTAGGACACGGTTTGACGTGGCAGAGCAGTGAGTAGAGGCCATTCTTCTGTAGGTTCATCTCCATGCAGAGCTGTTGCTGGTATCTGCCCAGGACCTCTTACCCACAGTTCGAAGTTCCTGCTGGATTGCCTGGACACTGCTGCAGTTGAGTCTGTTTGGTTCCTGCCGGGGAGTATTTCCCATATGCTGAAGTGGCAACAGCTAAACATCCCGAGGTTAACAAGGCTTCTCCTCCCCTCAGGCATTGCCTCCTGTGTCTCCTAGGACCACCTGTGTCGGACTGTGCTTCAGAAGAGCACCTTCCAGTTGCTCTCATCACTGCACCCTAACAGCTCTCTGCCACCCAGCTAATTCTCATGGCATTCCTGAACCTTCCCATCCTATGAGCAGCATCACACAACTCTCACATTTCAGTGTGCAAAGACCACCAGAGATCACATACAGGCATTAAATACATTTGTTGAGAGGAGAGATCCCAGATGGAAAAATTAGAGAGCTGTTCTGCAAGGTTTGTGCCTGATCACGCACCATCCCTGCCCTAAGCTGAGATTAATATTTCAAAGGAAATGCAGTGTCCTGTGGGCACTTTCAGAGAGGTCCTGCAGATCAGCTGAACCAGGGTAAACTTATAAGAGGCACAATCTTCTTGCTTTTTTCTCTCTGTGGTACTTACAGGAATAAACCCCTTATGTAAGTGTACATGTGCTATCAGGGATGCAATGTGAACTTTGATAGTTCTCATTACCCAAGGACAGGGAGTTCTGCTATCCCGTTACAATGCTCACAGCGTATTTGTGGGATGGTGTTGAGGGTTTATCTGGCCATAAAGAACTCATGTCCTGCACAGCATTGGACACACACAGAAAAACAATGAATACAGCATCTCTGCAGTGGTGGGGAGACAAAATCCTCTTCCTCGGTTGTCACAGCTGACATGGGATCAGCTGGGTGTGAAACACCTTAAATTTGTGTACCTTGGGATACATTGGGTAAATTTGTGGAAAGGGGGAACAGAACCTTACCTTAATGCAAGGTGAAAACCATGGTACAGCAGTAAAGAGGACAACTGAAGTTGCCCTTGGGAAACGGGAATATTTGTCACTCATTTAGGAAACAGCAGGCTAAGACTTGCAGATTGGCTAAATGTCTGAGTAAAGTTCCTGGAGGAGAAGGAATTAATGTGCTTTCTGCTACATGCTCTGATTTTCCATCACATTGTGGTAAGCTTACAGTGGTCATGACATGCTTTGTGATTGTGATCAATATCTAATTAGGCAAAATGCTAATTTGCTAACGCCTGAAGCCTTAAGCCTCACCCTCCAGAATCAGCCCCATGTGCATTACTGCTGTCTGTGACAAATCACTTGTGTCCTTGCCCTTGACCTGGGAGGGTTAACTCCTAACCCGACAATGCCACTAGCTCAGTTTAACCTCTTCTTCCTTAGTGTGAAAAGTTAAACTACAGCTGTCCCTCAGTCAAAATATGATGCAGAAGGTGATGCTCAGGGTGTCCCCTCTGCCACAATCCCTGCAGGAGATGTGGAGGCATAGCTGTGCCTGGTGTGCTGCTTAACACAGGAATTAACATGATGCTTTTAAAAAAGGCACATTTTGGTGATCCAGAACTGCTGCAGTTTCTTCCTGCAACATGAGGAAGTTGCTGCCATCCCTTTTTTTCTGCCGGGAAATCCATAGCTGGTAGTATAGCAGCACCTAGAGGTGGATTCCAGGGACAGCCCTGCCCGGGGGGTGGGGGTCTGCACAGAGGAATGAAGAGAGGAACTGCCGTGTCCCAGGGAGCACCCACAAAACTGCAGGGCTCTGGCAGAGGGTGTCCCAGAGCTTTTCCAGTCTCCCAGTGGATTTGGAGTCAAAGCAGAATGGATCCAGCCTTCCTGCATTTCAGGACCGTTCCTCCCTTCCATACCAGACCCACCAGCTCTGTGAGACTGAAGAGACCCACTAGAGATGATTTCTGGGGCAAGTTACCCTCGAAAAGTCATGTGAACAGCTGTGCCCCATGGAAGGGATGCCTGCATGGAAGCAATCACAGCCTCGTCACTGAATAATCCTATCCACTGTAGGGGAGAGCTTTTTTCAAGTAACACTTTTTGTGTGAGTGTCTGGAGATCTTGATATAAAAAGGTTAAAACTTCTCTGGACACCAGGCATGTCATCTGATCCTGACCTGGTCAAAGAAGGGAGAACCTTGCCATCCATGCTGACATGGTTAGTCATTGGAAATTCCCCTTGCTGCTCACTGGGGTACAGCTGGCTTCTAGACGGCTGTTTCTTCCAGCTTTTTCTGAAAGACTAAGCAGTTCTTTATACCTGATATTTTCTTCTTCTCCTCACAAAACTAGTTTTGAATTCAAATTAAGTCACTTCTCTGATGTTAGCTCTTCTATAAGCCAAGAAACAAACTCATCCTCCGCAGCCTTTTGCCAATGCTATGTTGCTGCCCTTGCTTTGGTATTTAAGCATTCTGGAGAAAATAGGGATGCTAGAAATAGTGAAGCAATTTAATATAATGCTATCTGTGGAGGTAACCACACTTCCTTCAATTATCCTTAATTTATAGCCAAGAAGTGCAGCCTGCCTTTGGTGCCTGCCTTGGAGAGACACTCTTTTTCAGTCGGGGAATAGGAGGGGGAGGTCTGAGAAAAGAGAATGGTGGAATTAGGAGAGGATAAGAAAGTCCTGAGGAGAGCCAGATCAGTCCAGCCCTTCAGAAGGGGCACATGACCAGTTTAAGACTGTAATTAGTTTCTGCCCCAAGAGAAAGGTCTCAAACCTCTGAAGAAGGGGATGAGACGGCTGTATGACACTCGCTGCCCAAACAGAGCTGTGCTGCCTCTCTGCTGGGGTAAATGAGACGGGGGAAAGAGAAACTCAGCCCATGTTCTGGTAAAGCTGCTGAGTCCATGGAGAACTCGCCTTGTCTATCTCTCCTGGGGCTAATGGTGGGCTCATCCTTTTGTCCTGGGGGCTGAACCATTCCTGAGTCGCACAGCTCCTGCAGGGAGGGCTGTGGCAAGAGGATGGAAGGACTCTGTGTAGGATGGATGGGCAATATATCTATAAAGTGACACACATTAGACCAGACCAGCTTTTTGTGTGCTTTTCCAATCTTTCTATGGATCTTATTTAAACTAAGCCTAATCCTAGCACAGGCAGAACAGCACTAAGGCCAGAAACGTCCCTTGAGGCAGGGCCTCTGTTTTACACCACATCCTACTGGCTTTCCTTGTCTGCTGGTGGCCAGTGTCACTTACGGTGTTATGCTGGCACACCTGGGAAGTGCAGGTTATGTTCATCTTCCCTTTGCACGGGACCTTTGACAAATGTATAAGTGTGCATTAGAAGACAGTCCTGGCATAAAATGGGCAAACAGGCAATAGAGACAGATCCAGAGAGAAAGGAGAATGGAAGTAATTTTTACAAGTGAGACAAGCCCCTCACTGCTGCCCTGCCACAGGACACCTCACTTTTTGTGCTTTCCTTGCAACCAGTCTTTTTCTTTCACCCTGTTTTTCCTTCCATCCTCTCCCATCTCCCTCAAGCTGCACAAGTTGTGGCTACAACTTGTACAAAAACTTTCATGCAACAAAAAAGTATTGTGGAAACTCAGTATTTCAGTGTCCTACCGTCATCAAGTCAGCAAGGTAATTCATCACAGCCCTCCCTGTGCCTGACAAACTGGAAGGCAGTGCCTTTAGGTGTCAGTGCTCATAATGGTCATTGTATTTTCACTAGCTGGTTCCTAATGTGCTGGTCACCAACCTGAAATAAGCAGGAACCCTCCCCTTCTCGCTCCTACAGCCACTGCTGAGTCACTAACCAGTGTTCCTGGGCGCTTTCGGCCACTAAGAGCCCTAGGACAGGGTGGAGGTGGTGTAGTCACAGCACTGAGCTGTGGTTACTGAAGGGGAAGGTGAAATTCATCTCACTCTCATGTGATGAGGAGCAACATCACATAAATTCCTTGTTTCTTAATCAAAACCTGATATTCTAGCAAGTAATGGTGTAAAGAGCCATGCGGAACTAGCATAGTAAATAAAGCATGTCAGCAAACAAATTTATTGTTAATAATTGTGGACAAGACTCAGTGCAGGTGGAATGCTTTGGAAAGATCAGGATTGTGCAGGTATGCCTGAGACTGTTGCTTTCTCTCCTACTTGACCAGCACCAGTGAGAGCTCTCTTTCTTCCTCTTGAGAGCAGCATAATGCAGGGAAGGGTTTATCTCTGTTTCTGACTTTCAAAGGGATAAAACCAGCAGAATTTTTATTCCTACTCCCTAATTAACTTATCAGACTAAAAAAAAGCTGAGCTCTGTGACTTGGTTTTCCTTTCTGGGAGAAGAGAGATGCCTCAATCCCATCTTCTTGTCCGATTAAGTTACCAAGGCACATTTTGCGTTATCCAAAGTTTTCCTTTCCAGCATCTAGCTGTTATCCTCAAATGAGGATCTTTGCTACTGCAGCTTTTCTTAACCTTTTGGGAAAGAATCAAAAGCTTTCTGTAATATAAGTCTAAATATTTGTCTAGAGGGAAGATGAAGAGGGCTAAAGGAAGATATTCTCCACAGAGGAAGTTGCATAATTGTAAACAAAGCAAGTCCTGTGCAGGTCCAGGCACTGCTCTGCAGAGAGGCCAGTTCTGGCAGTAACTTCACCAATGCTAATAAATCAATGTGAGGGTGTGTGTTATCAAACCTGTGAAAATTGATAAGGGCAGGTAGCCAGCTGGCGCGTGTCAGTGCAACTCCACAGCACTTGGCTTGCCCCTGTTGGTCAGGCACTGGCCATAAGGCCAGAGCACACGTGTGCCACAGGGGGTGAGCTGCTGCAAATTAGGGGCCCTGCAGAGCCCCTGTTCACCAGATGCTTCATGGAGTCCATTAATTGCTTAAAGAGCAGCAGATGAAGTGAGCGTTTCCTCAGGAAACACTGAAAGAAGCGGAGCGAGAGCATTTGCAGCGGAGTTTCACCGGCAGCTGGAGCAGCTGGTGGGCAGCAGGTGGGCTGGGAAGTGGGAGGCAGCAGGACAGGCTCTGCCTGCACTCACCACTTGGCATTAATCAAATCTGCTGGGCCTCTCTGTCAAATCTTCTGTGGGAGACCAGGCATGGCATGTCTTTAACTCTTTGAACTGTGGTAGAAACCATAGTTTGTCTGGAAACCGCACTAACAGGGAAATCCACAAAACCTGTCCTTTGGGTTTCCAGACTGTAAGCAGCCTCGTCTGGTTTTTCAGTAGGTATTGGGTCTGATGGTGTGCTCCTTATTTTCAGTGGAAGGGACACAAATAATAGCTGTCTTGCTGAATGTCATGAATGGCTACTGAAGTCAACATTGGCTGTGAGAGACATTTCTCTCATTGGAATAATTCTGATGTGCAAGGTTTCATTAAATACAAGAAACAGATATTGACCAAGTGCTGAAAACCCTCTCCTAACTGCAGTTATTCCTTCTTATTCTTTATTTATAAAGTGAATCCATATTGGAACAGTGCAAATGGCAATTCACTTAAAAACTGGCAGTAACTGTTCTCTTTGCGAAGTCACAAACAGGAATTATTTAGCCTCCATAGAGGGAAAGTTTGTATTTCCCATCCTAAAGGTGGAGGTTTTAAGCCTGAACCTTGCCTAGGGTCTCTCCTATTTCCTAAGAACCAGGAGTCAGATCTCCTGTACTGCAGCCCAACCCTGTAACTACAGGGATATTCTCTAATCTCTTATTCCTGAAAGCCATTATCTATAAACATGATAAATAGACTGGTAGAAGTGTTTAGCATTGAATATTCCTGAAGCATAATTATTCCAGCCTCCCTTGGCAGCAGAAACATTACTCTTATGTCAAAGATGAGGAAACGGGCACAGGGCTTTGTCCAGTCTTGTAGGACTGTTGAGCCCTGGGCTGTGGCCCCAGGTCAATCCTATGAACTGTGTTCCAGTCAGTGCCAGCTACTGCCCGTGAATTAAATTATAGCTCAGTGGAAAAGGAAAATGAAGCAGTACTGCCGAGGAAGACAAGGTATGGTTTTCAATGAGATTTGAAAATTGAGACAGGAGTTGATTAGGTTCATATCACTGTGCAATCTAGAGATGTTAAACAACCAGCTCTCCACAGCTGGGCTGGTGGGAATATTGACCAGGTGGAATTACTCCTGCTGAAATGCAGTAACCTGCTAGTACTGCAGTGCTGCTTGGAGGGGGTTATTCTGTCATGGGAGGGAAGAAACAAACCTTACCTTCTCTGACCCCCAAAATCTAAGGGAAACCTGGTTTCCATGATATGGAATACCACGGTACTTAAATTTTCCTCCACTGCTTTGCAAAGAAGATAGTGTCAGAGAAGCAATGGAGACACGGTGGAAGAGAGAAAGTTTATAGGGAATAACTATTAACAGTATAAGCAACACATCTGTACTGTCAGGCCACATCTACTCTGCGATGGGAAAAATTGCAAGAAAGAGAACATCTGAGTGTGCTGAGCCCCTGAGCATGATCCCTCCTGTCCCTGGCACAAGCTGGGCCTTGGTTGTGGTTCAGATGGGCTGGATGGAGGAGAGACCAGAAGGCAAAGCCACTGGCCTGGCCTTCCTCTGCAGGTCCTGTGGCTGAATAACAATGGGGCAGATGGCTGGACTCGGGATCTCCCTTTCCAGACTGTAGGGAATGTCAGATGGAAACAGGGGAGACTGACACTGACAGTCGGCTGAGAACTGCAATGAGCTGACAAGTGGTCGAGAGAGACAAGGGTGTGCAAACACCCACACTCTGAATGTGCAGACAGAGAGGGAGGATCATGGATGCTGAAACTTCTTGAAATGCTAGTTTTCCAAGAATATCTATCTTTGCTACGATGTTCTCTCTCAAAGTACACTATTAATGGTTTGTTATGTGAAATCTAGTTCCAGCTGACTGACACATGGTATCAAACAAGGCACACCATGAATTGTGTGTCAGCCTAGTGAACGGAGGAGAAAAAAACCAAAATCCCCGTTTCTAAAACCTGTCTTCAAAAAAATCGAAACCCTGCACAAGCAAAAATACCAAACAAGCTGCCTAACTCACGCTTTACAACCACGTTACCAAACACAGCTGCTCCCTACTCACACATGTGTCTGCCAGTTCTGCCTGACTTAATTGGGCACCTGGAGTCCAGGAGGGTCCCCTCATGGTGAATCCACATTATGAAGTATTGCCTGCAGCTCTGTTTGCCTTTACAGACCACACTGTTCTCCATAATGGCCCAGTGGGATGAGTGAGCTGAATAGAGCTGCACTGCCAGTAGAGGTTTACCTACTCCTTTCCAAACTGGAAATGCATATTTTGTTGGAATGGAATTAATTAGGGGACTATTTACAAACATTCCAGCTTCCAAGGGTTTGGAAAATTTCGCTACAAGTTAATTTGGTCTATTTGCCAGTATGGTCTCTATCAAATCACCCAGCCTCTCTTGTGCCCTGCTCTGCCTTTAGTGCTGTTGGAATCCTGTTTCCCCTGTGACGAGGAACCTGCAGAGAGCAGATGGGTTCCCTGCTCTGACTGCTCCCGGGATGCTCCTGCTGCCCAGTGAAGTGTGGCCTCTGGGAGCCCTGGCAAAGGCTCTGCTTGGGGGACCCTGGATGGCCGAGGGGGACATGGCAGGTGGAGCTGGAGACAGTCAGGGTACCAAGGTTTCATGGAACACGAGCAGGATTTCTGGATGGCCGTGCAGAGTGGTGAATTGATATGGATTTTCTCCTGCCTCAAAAAGGAGAACGGGGGCAGAGAAGCAGGGATGAGGGGGAAAGGATCAGCATTGATTAAGCTGACAGTTCTGCTAATGTCACTGTGGACACAGCCACTTTCCTTTCCTTTGCCAGCAGCAACTTCAATAATAAGATGCAGAGGGAGAAGGAGGGAGTGTTGCTGCTCACAGTGCTGCTGGCAGTATTTAGATGAGAAACTGGTGGTGTGATGGATGGCCACGATGCAAAGATACATAGTGATCAGTGCTCTGGAAATGCAGGCAGATTAAGCAGGACTGTGCCTGACTGGTCTGAAGGTGACTCTACCGAGAGCCAGCGGTTGGATTCTAATCTCTTTTTGTTCCCCACAAATAATATTTGTGCAGAACTCACAACAGTTCTTGCAAATATGCTGGCAGGTGCTGCTTTCTCACTTTGGCCTAGATCTGCTTGCTGTGCTCTGGGGTTCACAGGCAGAGGAGAACTTGTTTGGTCCTGACAAGCCAAGCTGCACCTCAAGCCTTGGCAGAGCTGAGTGACCCGGCTATCCTGTCTCCTGCCCCCGGTCCTGCACCCAGTGCCCGCACTGAGCAGCCACTGGACAGGCTGGCTGAATGGCACTCTTGTCTCACCATGGTCTGCAGACATACTCAATTCGTGAACTCCGTACTGCTCTATAAGAGTCTTTTTTTCTAATTTTACCTTCCTTCTGGCAGCAAAGAAGGATTGATAGAGCTCTGCCCAAGCACCTCTAGCTTCAATGTAAGGCAATGTGTTCCTGGCTGGTCCGGAATGTGCTTGCTGTGAGATGGGACAGTCTTTGTCATCATCACAGACCCAGTTAGGGCTGGACTGAATAGGGATAAACCACAAGTAAGGAATGCGGATCATAGTGACTGTGCCCTGTGCCTGTATCAAGCCTGATGAATGAAACTAAATCTTTTTTACACCCGCAGTTTTAACCCTAAACCCCTGCTTTAGAAAAGGAGGAAGGTGATGTAGAAATAGTGTCTAGGTTGGTTGGTGTTAGCGTCAGTACACCGGTTTTCAGACAGTTTAATTGTAGTTAGGAACAGCGCCCACCAAATCTCCTATCTCACGCGGTGCTTCTTAAGTCTTCCATTAGACTGCTGGTCTAGGATTTAGGGCTGATTCCATCCATTTTCATGGACAGAATCAGATTAAGTAAAAGGTGTTTCCGGTTTTATAAACTTCATGTGTATTTGGCAAAATTAGCTGTGATGGGCAGCTCTGAGAGGAACCATTCGTATAAACATCCAGATGTCATTATTTGGATCCACACCTCCGAGGTCATCATGAAGAGGTAATCTTTGACGTCTTCCAAAACACCAAGCCAGACTATTTCCAAGTAGGTTTCTGCTTGGAGATGAGTATAAGTCTTTAGTTTAAATTTTTTAGGAGTTAAACTGAACGTTATGTGTAAACTGAATGTCACGTCTCCAACACTAGACTTCACACATAGAGCATTGAGGATATCTATCTCATATCTCCACTTAGCCACGGGCACTGTCTTTGCTGTCTCTTTTATCCAAGGACAAATGTAATTTGTTAGGATGGCAAATTTTCTCCCATTCGTGCAAATTTGCATTAGAGCAGCACTATAGAAATAATCCAGGCGCTCTCAACTATGGCAAATTTCTACAAATCAAAGCTGGTTTCTAAACTAATATTTAAAGAAGATGAGAGAGAGATGTCTACATAGCGGCATTACAAAACAGATTTCAGTATTTATTTTTCTGACAGAGATTCTGTTTCTCCTGAAAGGGTAATGTACATCTATCTTGCAAGGAGTGTCCTTAGAGGGTTTAAATAAAGAGTGAAGCCTTGAGAACAAAGTGAAAATGGAAGAAGAAATATACTGCCATAGGAAGATCAAAAATGAGGCACTTGGGGCTTCAGAGAGTTAGCATTAATCCCCTCCTGCCCAGAGGGCATTCCTGTGTGACCATCAAAATGACACACATGCAGCTGTCTGGCAGTTCGCCACATCTCCGGGTTTGATGGGCTTTGCTCTGGGGATGGCTAAACCTCCAGCTGTTCAGAATGGCAGCTTGTTTTCCTCAACAAATTCACTCTGATGTTTATCTGACCTATCTGAAGCCACAAAAGTTGATTATAAATTGTTTCCAGTGTGTTTTCAACACCTTTTCCTTACGAAAACCTGGAAACACAAGCAGCCATCAAAACCTGAAAGCCTGTCCTGCCTGAGCACAGCTTTGCCTTTAGATTAGGATCAATGTCAAGACTGGGTTGTACTGCCCAAGATTTCTGTTGTACTCAAGGCTTAACAAAATGTGTAATAACGTTCCCCTTATTAATACGGGGGCGGAGGGGAAACGCAGGTGTGTGTCTGTCTGGGGTGCTGAGAAGACTGTGAGGGTCACACTCACCCCCAGGACAGCACAAAGATGTCCCTGGCTGTTTCCATGGGGCAGTACTGCCCAAGCAGCCACATGGCAAAAACATATACTTCAAATAGGTAAAAGGAGGCAAAGGTCAGAAATATACTCCAAGAGGCAAAGTGAGCTCTTCAAAGTGAGGAGGAGCTCAGGAATGGAGCTGAAGGTCTCACTGAACCAGCAATGCCTGAAATGGTTCAGTTCTGTTCACCTCATTAGCTTAGGCGTTCTCCAAATCGAGGGATTTAGAGCACTGAAAACTGTTCAATAACAACTGACAAAACGTAAGCATTGATTTTGAAAATGCTGTGCAGGTGTGATAACAGAGTAGGTACGTGATGGATGACAGAGCTGCGGGAAGCACTTGTTTGGCTTTGTTTGGGTTGAGTAAAAGACAGAGAGAGAGAAGGGTCTCGTAATAGTATCATGAATATGAACAGTGTAAGACTCAGAGCATATAACATATTTCAGAGCCTCCTTTCCCACCCTGTGCAGCTGCACACAGATACAGGGATGGTTACCAAGACAGTATCTGATGCCTGCAGATAAAATGTTTATTTGCTTTTATATAAAAATGGAGCTGGAAGCACAGCTCATGATTGCAAACTGGGAAAGAGGACAGATATTTCCAAAGCTACTGCCAATCCCCTTACAAGGACATGATTGAACTCCTGCACATACTCAAGAGGAACCCGTGATTCAACATGTGGATCTGAACTGAATTGCATTCACAGGTTTTTATTCATTATGACTCCTAAGCTCCAAAAATAAGAGCCTTTCAAAAAAAAAAAATTAAAAAGACACCAGGGGGTGATGTTAAAGAACTACCAATGATCCAACCCTTCTGAAATAATGGCAACAACTGTACATATTTCTCAGCAGTGAAAGAACGAACATGCGCGTGTATTCCGACTCAGATAAATCTTAAGTTTCCCCTGTGTACAACTGAGACTGTAAATTGGAGAAAGACTCATGTGGGGAGAGGAAAGTTTCCTTGCCAGATGAGGACTTGGCTCTTCTTGCTCAAATACACTTATTTTCAAGACTGTTTGCTTTGTGATAGCTCTAAAGCTAGGGCTTTCAATCTCTTACCAAAACTCCCTAACCCAGTAAATGCACTGGAGTAGGATTCAGGGAAACTCTCACTGGAGACAGCAGGACTTGCTGCTGTGACTGATTCCACCCAGTGGAATGGGATGGAATGTGTTTCCTGCCCCTCTGCTCCTTTTCCCAGTGCTACCAGTAACACACAGACCAGTGCTGCATCATTGCCAAGCAGCCTCAACACCTGAAACCAGTGAGCTCATTACCCTGGAGGCAGGCAAGGCCAGGACACCGTCAGGAATTCAGGGTTAACTGCATTAACCTGGCTCATGTTTGAGCACGCTGATAGCAGCTACTCAAAAAAGACCAAAGTTCTCAGGGGTCAGCTGGAAGATAAGGTCAGGAACTGACATTTTTTGTAGTAGTTTTTAGAACTTCTGCCTCCAAACATACATATGAAGTCCATTTCTTCACTTAAAAGTCAATATTGTGATAGGAGTACTAATGAAATGGAACAATATGTGTCACACGAACAGTATCACAGAGTAGAGTAAGCAACTGCATATTTTCTAAAAGAGTTATGAAATGGATAGTGTTTGCATGCACAACCTTTCTTTTGCTGGGAGAGATTTCAGCTTTTCAGTTGTCTGAAAACACAGACAACAACTGGCCATGCATGGAGCCTGCTAGCTCTCCTCCAGAGCTCATGACTGCTCATGAATGCAAGCAAAACAGTCCAAACTGGCCTCATCCAAGACACCCTCCATCATTTGTCTTATTTGTTGACTAATACAGGGCCAGCTGTCCATTTAGTGAGATAGAAGCATTAAATTAGAGAAATCATAGAAAAGAAAGACTGGGAGGCCCCTCAAAGGTCGTGTTGTCCATCTACTGCCCCGTGACAGGTTCAGCGTTCCCTGCACCTCTTCTCTCTGTTTTGCCTAACCTGTTTTCCAAAATCATTTCCAGAATTCCTGAATCACCCACCACTCCACTAGGGATAAAGTAAAAGATGTGCTTCATGAAAAACACAACTGTTCAGCCAGCAGCTTCTCTCGAAGATGTTCATCTGACAGACAACACATTCACTGGGTGGTTTCCTAATGCTTCCAGGAATCACGCTGATCCTTTGGGAGCATGCAAATCTCAGGACTGGAAAATGGGAGACAGATGCTAACATTTGCCTGTGAGGTTGTTGTTGGTAATGTGCATGGGTGAATTTTGGCTAGATGGGGTTTTTGGTCTGATGTACTTATGCAGTTGCCTTTAAGACCTTAATTGTAACAAATGGGATTAGGCACATAGTGAGCAGCTCTCAGGCAGTGCTCTACTGGTGATCTCACTGAGGTTACTCTCCTCTTTCAGTGCCTTCTGAAGGCATAAGGTAAAACTGGACTAACTCTCTGTTTGGTTCATCCTCTTCTTTTCCTTTTCCTTTTCATCCTTGAGCACATTTTTATGGAGTGCGTAGAAGTGCCCCACAACAGGGGGCTCAGTGCCACAGTCACTGGGAGAAGGCTGCTGCATGTTCCCTGGTAAGCCTCTTCCCCACTCCAAATCCCATGACTTCTCCCCAGGACCTACTGCGAAGGGCACCAAAATTCCTTCCTGCGACCAAGCACCCAACCAGTGCTGTCAAATTGGCACCATCACAGAACTCATACCAGTCAGTGCCAGGGTAACAGAAGCATTTAAGGATTTTTAAAATTGCTTTTAATACCTAATGTCCACATCTTAGTCCCAGTCAAATTAGCTGAGCTCCTAAACATTCTTGTAGGGGCTATAAGTGGGTGGAAAGGAAGAATGTTTGTGAATAGATGCGAGGAAACAGCAGGAAGATTTCACAGAAGAGGCAATTGAGAGCTAATCCCAGGCTCTGCTGCGTGACAGTGCCTCTGAATGCTCTCTTATTTACTGATGAAGAGCAATTGACTGAATTGCACTATTTATATGTTGTAAGCACTGTTCCAAAACTGCATACTTCACAGGAGTATGTGGGAAAAACTGGCAATGGAAAGGAGCAATTCTAAAGTAGTTAACAGGGCTGACTGTCATTTTTATTCAATCTGTATATGTAAAGCTTTTTAAAAGTAGTTTTAAGGAAAATGAGAACACTCTTGAGCTTACATTGTCTCTCACAGTTTGAGGAGCTAGCACAAATCTTGCATTCCCTTCTTCACTCCATGGAATATAAATCAGAGAATATTATAATTTAAAAAAATATTTCTGATTTGGCTAACAGCAGGAAAATCCATGATTCCAGTGATGGAGAGTAACAGTATAAAACTTATTTATTCATATCAGGTACTGCAGGTTTTACCATCAATTCCTGACTCACCAGCAGCTCTCTACATTACTGGGACTTTCTTCATAGCCTCATATTCCAGTATTTTCCTAGACTGAAGATTCCTAATTTGAAAGATATGGCTTGATGCTGACCATACAAAACAGTTTCTTTTCTGGCAGATCAAAGCAGAGCAGACACATATACACCACTTGCTTCCTAACCCAGGACTTGTAGAGTTTCCTTTTTTGTCATCACTTTAGAGGCTTTAAGATTAGAGAAGGATGTAAGTCAAAAGATTTGAGGCTCTGAGGGGTTACACTGCAATCTGAGTGTCTGTTGTTTGTTTGGGTTTGCTGGATTTATTTTGTGTGTTTTTTGAACCTTATGCAAAGTACTTAAAATAGTGAATTAGACAAAGCCAAATTGCTGACCCAGCACTTGTTATCTTTTTCTCCCTACAACTTATCCTCCTGTTTGGTAATTGCTCATTTGAGATTTGGTTGGGTGTAGCTTTTGTTCGGGTATTTTACACCGCTCTGAGAATAAGGCCCCAAAGAGAAAGTTTAGGAAGAAGGAATTCCTGAGGGAAGAGAAATTGAGCTAAAATACTCTTCTCACACTCAGAACTTTCACAGGTGCCTCTAATATCACATATCCAAAAAAGAAGCCTATCTATCACGGGTTTACTTTTGCCAGTATTTCTCAACAAATCTCCAGAAGCTTTTGGTTATGCAAAAAACACAGAATATTTCCCCACTCTTTAAACATCACAGTATAATCAGAAATAAATAGATTACTGTTAGTTTCAACATAATTTCTTGCTGTCCAGAAATAAGATGGGAGAAAAACCTTTTAGGTAAAAGCAGAAATTTCATTAAGAAGCAACATGTGAAACACTTTCTTTGTTAAGCATAATTAGCAGTTCAAAGACACTTGCCTTTCAAAGTGCCTGCTTTGATTCCTGTCAGATGCAGAGGCAGTGATATATGACACGACATTCATCAGCTAACTCTCAACATAAAATGATATGATGATTTTTCTCTAATTGAGGGGATGGGAAAGCAAGCCTTTTTTTTTTTTTTTTTTCCTTAAATGAGCTTGAGAAATAATTTAAATGGCTGCCAGACCTCCAGCAGCAGGTAGTAAAACACTGGATGGAAGATTTTCAAATTCAGTTTTTCCCTTTTCCCAATGTTTTTTCTTTTAAAAGTATTTTACTTTCTGACATGTCAGATATTACTTATAGGAATAGCTTTCCCCTGTTTTTAAGACATCTCCTGTTCAAATTTGCTTGCTGACTTCCACATGCCATTCTGACAGCTTTCTTTGAGACTAGGTGGCTCTTCTGAAATGTATTCCAGTTGAGAGGTTTCAAAGCAGTTTCATTTTATTTTTGGTCTTCCTGTGACTATCAAATATTATGCTGGCCTTTTTTTTTCTAGTTGGCTACTCTGCTGTTTCATTCTCTTCACTCTCCACTCCCCAGTACATTTTTATTTTACAGGTGGATATTTTGTGTACTCTTCCTCACATGCAATTTTGCCTAATCTCTGGATTCTACAATTAACATAATTCTGCCTTTTTTTTTCCAGAGTAGAATAATAATTAAGTAGTCTAAAATAGTCTCAAATTAACTATTAAATAGTCTAAAATAACTAATATAATAACCAGCTAGAATGACTTGGTAGCAGAGGGTCTTGGAAGCATGAACTGCTCATAGCAGAAATCCAAGGTCTTGTGCTCCAGCTGAGAGCTCAGGAGAGAAGGGGTGACTGGTCCTACATCATCTGGAGTACTTGATGTGGCTTTGATGACTGCAACAGGTTATTTCCACATGCCCCAAGCCTGCCCCTTCAGATGTTACACAGGCTGTGGGCAGCACTTCAAGCTGTCCAAAAAGAGAAACTGAAAAGCCAGTAGAAATACTCCCTGGTATAAAATCAGGTTGTGAAAATAACTACACAGGTTATTTTTAATTCCATTCTCCGTGTCTGTGGTTCAAGACTTTAAGCATGATCCAGTCCTGTCTTCTGGGTTTGCTCCTGACGCAGGACTTTCTCTCTCTTCCCTTATGTCCAAGTGTGTGACTGCCTGTATTTTTGTCTCAGTATAGCATATGAAAAGCAAAGTTCTGCAGCAAGAAGTGTCCAGGAAGCCTTGGTGAAAGAGGAAGGTTGTACTTTGGAAAAGCAAATGTTCAAAGCTGCTGCTTTGTGTGGAGTGACTCAGCTGTCTGGGCCTGGGTTTGCCAACAAGAAGGCAGCTAAACTCAGTGTTTCCATGAAACCAGTGAACAGAACAGTCATCCTGTGAGCTCTGGTACTGACACGTAAAACCTTTTGTCAACCGCAGTGAACTCTTTGCCATGGAAAGGGACGAACAAAGCCCGAGTACTGTATGGACACCCAGTCAGGGGAGGTCCCTGCCCCAAGGAACCTTGGGTCTACATGAGAGAGGTCACACAGGAGGGAGAAGCCGGAGGTAATGACCAACAGAAAGATAATTTTTATATCCCCAGTTCAAGGTTGTCCCTCTCCAACACCCTTGCTGAGTTAGTGTCCCCTCAGAAGTTACATTTCTTTCATGCACCAAAACACAACTCTGCTTTCTGGTACTTTATGGCATGAGAGAGCATAGCGTCTGGTCTCGGTGAACTGAAGAGGAAACTAATCTAAAGAGTTTGTTGATTCTATAAAATATTCTAGGAATATTTTCATTCTGTTTCATATATGAACTAGCCCTGTGGTCTCTGACCTGCAATTGTTTGTTATCAGTATTTTCATAGAAAACTTTTAAATGGACATAAGATTGAATTATCAGCAAATAGGAAATAACAATGTTTTCTTTTTTGGCAGTTGAGTCAGGAAACCTGGCTCCAAATCCCATGATAATGCAGTTGGAGACCAAAAACACACCATAGGTGTGCATGGAAAACTAATGTAACCAGAAGTTTGATATTAGAAATACTCATCGAACAGTACAGAAAAATCCCTCCATCTCAGTAAATTTCAAGATTCTTAAAAGATAACTTAGAAAACAGAAAGAAAGAGTGCCAAGAATATTTAGTCTTCTACTCTCTGTTCTCGACTCACATGTGGAGTCTTGTTTGAACAACACAAGATCATTTTCATCCACCCAACTGCCGGGTATGACACCCTATGAGTAAAAGATCTGCATGTCATCAAATCCTGTACTGAGTAATTTTCCTTTAAAGACACCATTTTTAATTTATCTCAAAGTCCAGCTTAGCTCTCAGTACCACTTTTATGCCAGTACCACCAAATTGTACCAGCATTATAGGATTATGAAGTGGGTTCACTCACCTTGTCAAGTCTGGTTTCACACTGATACTTCTAGCAGGGCAGGTGCTGTATTTTATTAGTTACAGAGATTCACTGTGCATCCAGAACCTGCCCTCTGCACCCTGCTTTTATAGCAGGATTCAACACAGCTGAGCAAATACAACCTCTGCATTATATATGAGATACAGGGAGATGATGGGAGCAGGGTAAATGCTCTCATCAGGTGTAATGTACACAGAGAATCGGAAACACAGGGGACACTCTGCGAGACCAGGGAAAAGAAGGAGGGAAAATGTGTTTGAGGTCTGTCACAAAGGCCCAGGAAACCCTCCTCAAAGGATTTCTGTCCCAATCAACACTGCAATCCCTACCCAAGGCCTGGATGCAATTACAACTCCAGTATATCACCGTGCCAGACTTTAGTTGAATTCTCAACATTGCAGCCAAATAGGGGGAAAACCCCCAAACAAATCCAATATACTAGCTGCTAGTAACTTCTGAATGGCAAACCGACAGCAATTCCCCAGCCCAGACTTGTTTCTACTCACCTCCATTTGTCTCTGGGATATTTAAGGCAAAGGCTCATTTTTGTCCTGCAGATTCCGTGCTGCTGCTCAGTGTTATTTTGCCAGGTCGTAAAAAGCCTCCTGACCAAAAGGAAGAGGAAAGCAACACGTAAAGCAAACACAGAAGCCCTAGAGGAAAGCTACACCCTACAGACCAGCACTAATAGCAACGGCGAGACTCGGAAGGAGAGAACACTCCCAGTTAGTAACTTTTTCCATCGATACATCTGTTACAAAACAATTTTGCTGCAAACTTCTCTTCCTTCTTGCAAGAAATGCTTTGCCATAGAGGAGACCTCAGATAAACTACATGATGAATGTGGGGTTTGTCAGGGGTTTTTTGGGTTTTATTTTTTTACCAAGTAAGCAAATCAGTGAAATATAAACTAGAAGCTCAGCTGACTGCTTTAAAAATACACTGCTAGGCAGTAATTATCACGAGGTGCATTTGTTCATACTTCAGGGTTTGGTGTTTTTTTTGTTTTTTTTTTTTTTTTTTTTTGA
>VYZQ01032853.1:146375-164317 GCA_013400655.1 Mystacornis crossleyi | reverse complement strand
TGTGTGTTTGTGAAGAGGATTGTGTGAGGAAGCTCTTGGATTCCGAGCTCGCAGTGCAGGTAGCAGGGCCTCAGGGTATAGTGAGAAAATTGCCATTTCTACCCCAACAGGTTCTTTTGAGCTGAAAAGAAGTGGCCCTTCCATGATGTTTTATGTTTTTTCCTCTTCACTGCTTCCTTTCTTTCCCTCCCCCTGCCCCCTCTGAACTTTTCAAGTTACCTGGCTTCCAAATGTCAGAAAGGAGCCTGACACTACAAAGCTTTAGAACTTCATAAAATCTTCAAAGAACTGTTTGAATGCCACAAAAACATTGCTCATGTCCAAATGACGTTATTTCAGTCCTCAGTGACTGTGCACCTTGACCACACTCATGATCATTATTGATTCATCTCAGATGTTCACATCAGACTTCTCTTGCTCACATACATGTTTAACGAATTACTGCCTTTCAGAGGAATTGAATTATTTGACGTTTGTTCCCAGAAAAGGTATTAACTGCCTGTCATGTATTATCTGTTATTTCATTAATTATTTATCACTTGTAATCCTTATTTAGGAAGTTCTAGCTATTCATCCAAGAATGGTATCATGCAACGTGTGCCATAATTGTGCAATCATATAAAGTAATGAAAAGCTGTCACTATTTCTGGAAGCTGGTGCTGCTGCCTGCCCATTCTTATCCCTCATCCTACACGGTCCCATCTTGCTCTTTCAGAGGAGGCCAAGAAACTGATCTAGGTTAAAACTAATACTACAAAGGGAAATCTTGGCCAGACAGATGCTTGTGTTGGTACAGAAAGGAGCTGGCAGCACAGGGAGGTTTTGGAAGAGAGTTTGACTTTGTCTTCTGGCAGCCTGTGTAAACTGATTTAATCTGACTGAGAAATGACATTATAAAATGACTGTTACCCATTCCTGAAGAGGAACTGCTGTGTAGCCAAAACAACAAGTTTGTGACTGCCCCAGATGTCAAACGTGTTTTAACTTCTCTGAGATGTGGATGCTTTCCCTTGCAGGGGCAAAGGGATCTCCTGAGTGGCCTCGGCAGGTCTGTGGCCCCAGTAGTCCCCACCATAGCATCATATCCTGCATATTTTCAGGTGGGATTGAGAGTGTGGCATCGTATAAATACACTGGCCAGTGCTCCTCTGTCCCCAGTAGAAATATTGGCCTAACTTTATCAACAGAGGGGAAAAAAAAAATCAACCAAATAATGCCTTTGTCCAGTACAAGTTGGGACATTCCTGTTTACAAAATGGCTTTGTCCTGCCCCACTCCAGTGTCCCCAGTGCTGTCTCTTGATGCATTTTTCTGTACATTCATAACCTGATCTAATCACATAAGTTGGCAGCCGTGTGTGCCACTGCTCAGAGAGGAACACCACTGCTTTTTAACATAAAAATTATTCAACAAAGAGCAGTAGGGTAGAGCATAGATACAAACCTAGCACACTCTGAGGCTCTTACAAACAATTACAAAGTACAACATCAAATGCATCATCATCTATAGTTATATTTTCTACCTATATTTATAAAAACTTTCTGGCAGTTTCCCCCAGCTTGGCCCACAGGACTTCAGCCATTGCCCTCTGCTTCTCGCTCAAGAGCCAAGCACTTATTAAATGAGAAGGAGAGTCAATAATGAATAATAGCAACAGGGTTAATTATTTTCATTTCTGGGTCAGCAGTAGACTGAAACACATTTAGAGATGTAAAATAAAAACGATAGAAACAGCATGGCGGTTAGAAGGAAAACCAAGAAAGCCCAGCATAGTGCCAGTTACCAAACAGCCTTTAGGCTTCCTCTGGGCTGCTGATCAGCCAAGGAGCTCTTGAAACAGATAACTGCATCTCACATGACAGCAGGAATGAAGATTCACCCTTGACCTATGTATTTGCCCCATGCAGAGTGTTTCCTCCAGCTCCTGATGAAACTGCTGGAAGATCTGGGCTCCCCCTCTTGACATGCCTTGTCCTCTCACTCTCCTTTTTATTTTTCTGATTGTCTTCTGGATTGTTGACTTCTGGTTACTTATCTTCTTGTCCCCCTCCCAGTGCTGCCATGGAGGATGCAAACAATGGGTCAGGTCTTCTATTTCTCATAAATTTGGGATTAAAAAACAAAGCAGCACACCTTGGCAATGCACACTGGTTTTTGACCTTGAGCAGTTTGCTAGTGAGTTTGGTTTTCTGCCTCCTCTTCCTGTAACCTCAAGTCTCTTGAGCACCTCTCATCTCTCCAAGGTCTTTTCCTATTTTGTGTTCCCAGAGCTGTTTATCATGCAGGCAAGGGGGAAGCATCAGTTTGCTAGAAAGGGAATTATCCATTTAAACATCACCAGTCTGACACATATTGATTTTTATTTTAGGAGGTAACATGTAAAACACGTAAATAAAAGACAGGCTTTGGTGGCCTCCTTCTACGTCAGGTTGCAGCTGCTCCATCACTGGTACCTCATCATGGCAATGTTCAGCAGCCTGTGCAGCCCAGGTCCCCACACTGACCCCGCTGTAAACCTTCTCTGAAGGCGTAGTTTGCACCACACCCCTGTGTGGGTGCGCGTTTAACTCCAGAGCGGTACCGTGACACACCTCCAGCCCTCAGTACTGCTTGTCTCCCTTGAATCCACACGCTGGGAGTGACTCTGTGCTCCACACCTCTCATAACGACCCGACTGTCCATGGCCACTCATCAGCCTGAAATGTGTGCTAAGGCTTGGGAATGGGAATTCTCAGCACCCAAGCACAGAGACACCCTGGGACTGCTGGGAGGCTCACACAGTGCTGAGAGCAAGACAAAACAACAACTGCTTCAGATATGGGTCCCCTCAATAAAACATAATGCAGTTTAAGGCCCATCAGCTGGAGGGCTGACAAGCCATTAACTTCCCTGCAAAGTCTTTAGTATTAACTCAAACAACCTACAACCCCGCTGCCGTGGGTCAGAGGGTGTTTTGCATTGTTTCTCCACACAGTTTCCCCCCGCAGCACAAGGGCAGTGTTAACTTCAGCTGCCCAGTACGATCTTCAAGGGGATGATGTTTTACAGCTCTGAAAGGGTGTTCAGGGGCATATGATGGGTGCAAAGGATGTGTTAGTCAGGGGGACTGTCCTTGTGGGATCTGATTCCTCCTGTTGCCTTCTTCTTCTGCCCCTGAGGACAGTCGAGGTGCCAGCTGTGCCGCAGAGGGGGGTGAGTACCTGTGTGTTTGCCTCTGCTGTGAGCGACTGCAGTCCGAGCCCTGTGGGTGCTGCGCTTGCCTGTTCCCACAGGGGAGGATGGTCCCAGCACCTTCTGCTGGAAGCTGCCAGGTGCTTCCACCCAGGTACTCGGTGTAGTCTGGAAAAAAAACCCAAACCTTTTTGTAGGGACCTATTTTACCCTTTATTGCTCTAAATCTGCACCCTGTGCTTTAACACCAAGTTGATTGTGGCCCTGCCATTTCACTTGCTGTTTGTGCTTAACTCCCGGCCGCTTGAAATACTTTAATGCTGACCTGTATTTACTGACAATTGAGCTTTTCATGGTTTTGTGGAAAAGTACATGCTGCTTTTGATCCTGAAGGGAATTAATGCAGAAAATCAGCACAAGTTGTGTACCTTTTGAAATCTTAAGCACGAGGCTTTCTTTCCATTTAACGTCTCATTGGAAGTTGCTATTTTTAAAAATCATAGAAAAGCTTATTGTAGTGCCACATACGTCTTGGGAGGGCTTTTTAAGTATCAGCGTAATTCTTAGAGAACCTTTTTTTTTTTTTTAATAAAATAACTTCTACCAGTGCTGTTTTTAAATTTACTGTGAGTTGGGTTGCAGTAATGCAGAAGATCAAAGAAAGTGGCTTTCTGCCTTCCAGTCAGCAGAAGTTCAGAGGTCTTGCCTGTGACTATACCTGTTTATAACAGATTGGTCTGACTTCACCTGAGGGAACAAGTGAACAGAAATAGCTGACATAAACTAGGGAAAAAAAGGAAAATAATATTGTTGCTGGATATGAGAAACTACTTTAAATTGTTGAAGGCGATCACTGTGCAAATCCATCACACCAAAACATCTGTAACTGACTGTGAGACAGCTTCAAAAGTCCAGAGAACTTTGTACTCAGGATGTAAAAATGAAATTTTTAGGCATTTGCCTGACAGTGTAACTTAGCCAGCTGATTCTGCGGGCAGTTCTTGAAACTGGAAGGGGCTGTCCATATTGCCCTTGTGGGCTGTGCAGAGCCTGAATGGGAGCCATGTGTCTCTTAATGGATTCTCTCAGTCTTAGCAATGTGTTTTAGGCATTTCTATTTCTTGACTATACCCAAGAGACAGTCCAGTCAATATGGTGTAAAGCAGCTGTTTACTGCTCACATTTTAATACTTTACCAGTAAGAGTCCATAGAGGTTTTCTGGAGAAATCCAGGTGAAGACAAATAAAGCCTACTTTCAAGCTGAGTCTTTTTGGAATGTGCTTTTGAAACCTTGAAAAGGTTTCCTGAAAAAAGCTCACTCATACTTGAAAAATATTGTAATCAGTATTTCAGCTGAGTGCTTAGAAGGAAAAGAGAAGGCAAAGGAAATTGATATAATTAGAGAAAACTGTGAACATATTTTATATGTTCACATGTTCAGGTCTTAAAATACTATTGTTTGAAAAATGAAAATGAGAGTAAAGAGCTGAAGCTGTGTGAACCATTGCCAGTCTATATGAACCTGAAGTTTTCTAATCCTCAGGACGTGAATCAGAATGAAAAATGCTGCATGAGGTGTTGTGAGACTCCCAGTCCTGCTTATGAAGGATAAGGCACGGCCAGAACCTTAATCCAAATTATCAGCTGAACCAGATCCACCTCGAGGGCTCTGTGCTGTCCCAGCGCCTTGCTCCTGGGACCTGCCCTCCGAGGGGCAGACAGCTTCTGGGAGACCTCCTCTTACTTTCTCCTCTCTGAGCTACCCAGCCGATTTGTCAGGTGTGCAGCACTTCTTACTCTAGAGGTCAGTATAGTGTTAGGAATGGAAATGATGCATATCCAATTCTTTTTCCCTGATGAGATGTTCCAGGGTGAACTCTGAATCATGCTCCTTCCCATATAAGATGGGAGAGAAGTTTCATACTGGGGAAATGTATTTGTAAAAGCACAAGAGCCAGTATGGAAAGCTCAGGGGGCGTCTAAGAAAACAATCATTGAGGCTCTTTGTTGAATGGAAGTTATGCATGCACTAGTAGTAATTTTCTGAAACCATAGACAATAACATAATGTGAGTGGGTGATGGCAGAAATTACATAGGGTGAAATTTAGGGAGCTGACAGCAGCCTATGCATCACTTAAGGCCTATTTCTGAGGGCTTAATTGTGGCTTAAATAGCCTCACGATCATCTTCTGTGTAGAAACAAATTCTGTCTAGAATGAGCACCATGAAGAGAGAAAGTGGAATCTGATCAGCTGTAGAACTCCTGTGTCAGGGAAGGGGTGTTCTGCACTGAGAACAGATGTGGGCCGTGCAGATTTATGTCGTAGCACGCACGCTATCGAGGTCTAATGCTGCGTTTCACCGTAGGATGCACTGGTGTTAGTCCAGAGAGATGCCACGAGAATATCAATCTTTAAACACGAGTAATGAGCAGACCCCAGGCACTGTGGTGATTTACTCCATTTGTGTATGAGTTGTGTGGCTGATAACACCAAAAGCAATCCCACTTACCAGTGCTTCAGAGGCATTTACTTTACTTTTGGGCGGGCCTTCTGCAAACATTCAGGCTTGCTCTTATGAGTGCTTTCAAAAAGAGCTCTTTTTTAGCTCTGTTGTGTGACTTCAGGAGAAATCAGAACTGGACTGTTACATCTGCCTTTGCTACAAAATGGTTGCATGTTAGTTCAGTAGGAGAAGGGAAGAGGCTCTGGGAGACATCAGGTTTCCAGGCCACTTTGCATAGTGCGTATTAAACTCTGAGTTTTCAGTCAGTTCTCGGGATGTGTTTTCAAAACTGTGATGGGCAGAATTAAAGCTGAACCCATGAAACTCTTCCATATCTTTACATATTTGGATTTCTTGTAATATTTAATTTTTTTCTTTGCATTTCCTGGACTTGGCATTCTTACCTCCGAGATAATCAGTATTCCCCTGTAATGTATTTTTTCATATGTTCTTGATAAGCATTTTCAGCTTGAAATCCTAATGAATGTTATTTTTGCCAAAACAGAAAAGGTGAATTGAAGTAGTCTCCTGAAGGCCACTTTGAAAGCAGAAATATAGACGAAATATTAGGACTAGGGTAATGGCACTTTTAAAAACACAAAGCTTGATGGATTTAACTGTTTCCTTTTTAATTAAGAGGCAACCTGAAAATCATTGCTGTCCTCTGGAAAGAGATCTGTTATTCAGATGTCTGCTCAATTGTTTTCATGAATTCTATTCCGGTTTCGGGTTTGTGCACAAATTGTCTACTTTTATTATTCACAATGTGTGATTGGACATGTGGTATATTTTCTGCTCTCTGGTTTAATGACTGAAACATTTTGACAGGGAGTAGCAAATGGTGAATGACAACTAGAAAACAACATGCAACTTGGGGCATTTGCAAACATTTTCAAGAATATTAACAGTCAGAAGAACACTGCTGAAGCCTGGGTAGTCTAACCTCTATGAATGATAATGATTCACATCTCAGCCATTTAGTTACAGATGTATTTCAGTCAGTTTGTCATTTGTCCAGATCCATTAGGTCTGCAAGCGAAATCATTGTCTATGAATGATGTGTCTTTCAGTCCATCCGAGCTTTGATTTACTTGTAAATAAAGCCTAATTCTGAAACTCAGCCACAGAGGAGCAAGTTTTCTGATTTCCGTATCAGGGAGGTGAACTAAAATTATGTACTTGTGTCCTCTAGGACTTACACAAAGGCGGGTACTGTATTCTTCTTCAAAGAGTTATAAATGTGGTGCTAAAGTCAGCGTGCCTGCACATTAGCATTAGAAACGCTGCATTTCGGAGGTATAGAACTAAGTTAAGGTCATTTAAAAATATCCTGACACTTTTATTCACATATAAGAAATGGCTTATTTTATTTGAGAAACCTCATTCTCTGTCACCGTGCAAAACCCATCAAGTTTCTTCACTTCTTCAGCTTGGCAATTGAAAAACAGCCCTACTCCAGTTCAGAAGGTTTTGAGATGGTGGATGGTGTGATTCTCACACAGAATATGTGCAATTTTTTTTTTTCCCCCGCAGCCTGGGGTTCTCGAGCTGGATGAATGATTAAGATTTCGTAACACTGCAGGCAAAATTCCTTCCCTTGATCTGTGCTGTAGATATCGTTTGCATTGTCGGCACACATGGTACTTTCATTTACATCAATGGGAATTCCACATGCTGAATAAGGAAGAAATATTTGCATTCTGGATAAGTGCCTTATTTGGGCACTTATTAATACTTACTCACTTGGGCAAAGCTCCCAGTGACTTTGATCTTGTTGGTGAGCTGCCCGCTGGGTTTGAAGCCTTGGTTTGAAGATTTGCTAAATGGCATTTTAATGGCAGGGGTCAGCAGTGATTGCCATACGATTTTTCTTGCTTTCCCCCTCACAAAGTTATCATTCAGACTAAGTCATTGCTATTCTTTTAGGAAGATTAATAGCTCTCCACTAGTAACAGAAAGCAGTACACCCACTGATGAGTTTATCATTTGAACTTTGAATCCAGTCGGGAAGTTGAGACGTAAGCTCTTCCGTGGTGGTGATTTGTGGTATATTTCCAGTTTTCAGGGTCAGGTTATTAACCAGAGTAACAGTGGTATAAGCACATGTCGTAGAGAACATGAATCAGAGGAAGTGTCTGACAAAGACTTCACTGTGCAGGCAGCTTTCCTGGGAGGCTGTGAAAGTCTGACATGTGTCATGAAGCTCCAGGTGTCAGGCTTGAAAATACCACGAGCATTAACAACCTGCATGTGCGGATATAAAACTTTTCTTGGCACCATTTTTGGTACTCGAACGATTTTATGCTGTGGCCTGTCTATGGAAGAATTTAATTTTCTTCTAGGATATATGGTTCCTAGAGGTTTTCTATGCTTTTCCCTATCACTTAGAGGGAGAAAAATAGTGACAAGAAACCAAGCCAACCTACTTATACTCTACCTATGTAAAAAGTTACAAGTTACCTGTATTGAGTAACTTGTAACTTTTTACGTAGGTAGAATGTTCATCACTTTGTATTTAGTAACAAGGCTCTGGGTTGCTATTAAAATGAAGATATCAAAAGAGCATAATTGTCTGCAAATTTCTAATGCTTGTCCTATCACCTTGAGAGTACTGAAACATAAAATATTCTGGGGAAAAAGCTGTGTTGTAAAATATAAATATTATTTGAGCTATGCCAACACTGGAAATCATTACCCATAGAAAATTCTGATATTCTGCCATGTTTCTGTCCTGAATTGAAATAAATATTGAAAAAAATTTATGAACAGGGAGTACTGAAGAGCACTGTAGTATAGAAATATTTCACCTTTCGCTTAGATCCAGTGCAATGTTATGGGAATGTGTTATGGAAAATGTAGTTCAGGTGTCTCTTGCCTCTATCCAAATGCAGGATTAGATGGTTTTCAGACATGGTCTGCTAGACTCCCTTTCACAGCTTCCACAAAGTAGTAAACATGGAGAAGAGACCAGAAAGTACTTCCCAAGGCAAATTCCAGTCTGGGAAAATCTGATTTTGTTGAGGTTTTTTCTGCTTGCTTAATTGACCTTTTTTTTTCTCACTGCAAATCACTTTGAGGAAAAACCTCTCAGTCAGATCTAATAACATGGAATTCAACTTCTCTAGTAATAATAATAAGAAATTCAGCTTTTTTTTTTAATAGTTGTACTCAGAGTTATGGTATGGCAAGATCTCCTTCTACCTATGTTGTAACCATCTGTTCAAATCCACTGTGATAGTTGAAAAAGTCTGTCCTTCAACTGCACTAAAAATAATGCTGAAGCCCCTTTCTGTAGGGTTCTTACTCAGAGACTGAGATTTGAGGGTAATTCATGTGAAATCACCCAAGTTTTGTGGACAGGGTGGATAGCATGTGAGACAGTAGCACTTGGGTTGGGCTTGAGAGAAGATACATTTGTTTTCTGCTCTGGTGGCTTAAGCCATGCCTCGCGTCTGGTGGAGAAGGAGCTGCCTGGCCCCTCTTCTGTGTGGTAACTTCTGTTTTCCACCTTGTAAGGGAATGTAGTCCCCACTGAGGAGCTATTTTCATATATTTAGATATTCAAATAGTAGTGCTCTAAATAAAATATGCACAAAAAGAAATCTACATATTGCACGCAGTTAATTCTGTGTATTATAAAAGAGAGAGACAGAAGTGCTGGGGGAAGAAACCCGTTCTCAGGAGTGTCCTTGCTCCTCTGAAGGCTTTGCTTCAGCCACTAGGTGATGCAGCAGCTTCTCTTTGTGTCCTGGAAAGTCGCGGAGGGAGAAGCTTGGAGAGTCTGGCATATGAATTAGGAATGAGTAATTGGAGATGATCTCCACTCCCCTAGAAGTGATACAGACTAGATAATAGCCCTTGGAAAACTAACGGGATGATAGGATTTCCAACTTTACATTTTCTAATTGCTTTAAATGAAACCCCATTAGAAACAGCTGGTCCGATTCTCAACTGATACAAATTGTCATATATTTTTAGATTTAAATAGCACGTGGCTGGTCTACCCCAGATGTAAACTCTGGCCTAGATTATGTGATTGCTATCAGCTTGGTATGGAAACTTCAGCACTACTTTTACAGGCAAACTTATTTTAATGTATTATCAGGAAAACCCAGCATATTTCCAGGTATTGTGTATCTGAAAAAATAATCACCAAGACAACTAAGAAGACAGTTAAAGTAATGCACGTATCCACATCATCACGGCTCAGGGCAGGGAGACGAAACTTGAGTCCCAGGCACATGCTGGTAACAGATAATCTAGGGCTGGATCCTCTGAGCCAAGGACATCTTCAGCTTCCTGAATCCAAGGAAAGAAAAAGGCTTCGTATTTTTCAGTGTCTGCTGAGACCCTCACAGAACTGGAAATACATGGAGTAAGATGATGGAAAATAGCTTTTTAGCAAAAGTAAAATGAATCATATTTAAACAGATTTAACCCATGATATATTGCAATTCTTATTTGAAAGGAAATTAACAAATGATTTGTTGTTCATTATGGGCCAGATGCTCATCTACCTTAAATTCAGAAAAAGTCCTAAATCTGGCTCTTAATATTTCCTTTTCATTGGAATTTTGTTGGGGGTTGAGAAGGTTTTCTTTTTGTGTGTGTATGTGTTCTTTTCTTCTCCTCTCAAAGGAATTTTTTCCCCATGTTAAGGGGCGATTGCTGGGGTACTTAAGAAAAACAAAGGACCTAGCCAGCCACAAGGGAGGGGCCCAATTGTCCTTTTTTTTTGGTCTTGGTGGCGTCTTCTCAGGTGGGGGAGCAGAGAGACATCTCGAGATTTAGAACTGGAAAAAAAAGAGGTGGGGTAGAGTGCTTGAGATATTTTGCTCTCCTGGCGTTTGGAGGGAGTGGGACTTGCAGCCGCCGCGGAGAGAGTTCATCTCACTACGAGGCCGTGTTTTCTGCTGTTTTTTTGTCCTTCTGCCCTGCCCTACTTCTGCCATCTCTTCACCGCTGCTTTTGGAGCTTTCGCTGAGCTATAGCACTGTGGGCATCACCCCTTGCCTGCCGAGGGGTCCCGGAGTCTCCGGCTGCGGCCTCGGAGTTCTGTGCATCTCGCCTGCCACCCGGGATACTTTTCTGCATCCATCCTTGCCGTCTCCAGCGCGCTGCTCCCAGGGAATCCTGCTAAAGCACCAGGACCGGCTGCCCAGGGGCTGCTGAAATTTCCTCCCATCCCTTCCCGGCTTGGGCAAGTTAAGTTTCCCCCCCCCCACCGTGCTCCCCGACCTCGCTCCGGAGCACCGCTGCCAGCTCCGGCCATCGCTGCAGCAAAAGGGAGAGTGCCTGACAGCCCCAGCAGCCGTCACTGCGGTCTGATTCCTATTACTTGTTACTGCCTTAGTTATTGTTGTTTTTTTGCTTTGCCTTGTTATACATATATATAATATATATAAGTAAAGACCTGTTATTCCTATTTCTGATATATTTGCCTGAAAGCCCCTCATTTCCAAAATTATAATAGTTCGGGAGGAAGGGAGTTACATTTTTTCCATTCCGGGGTGGGAGGGGGACTCCTGCCTTCCTTAGCAGACACCTGTCCAAACCAGGACAAATTTGGATGACTTTGAACAGTCCGTTGCTATAGCCCTTTCCAACAACATTGTTTTTATAGGTCTTTGACCTGTGTTGAAAGAATTGTCTTACTCCTGGATCTAAGGCCTGAGGGAATTGGGTCACGGTATCTGAAGTCTGCAGTGATGCAAAATTACAGGGGTGGGGAAGTTTAATTGTCTCTTGTTTCTACTTTTCTGTGGTGTGTTTGTTTTCTAAAGAAGGAGGAAAAAACCCAATTAGAGCAGGATTAAAGAGGGCGGGAGAAATATTTTCCAGTAACCATGAGCTAACCACTGATCTATAGTAGATAAGGTTTTTATAGGCAATAGGTCTGATTTAACTTTAAACTAATTTCAGAGCAGTCAATGCCAATATACATTGCTTTAAAAGAAAGACTTCAAATGAGCTTGCTCAGGGAATGAAATAGCATTGAAGTTCTTAAATATTTGAAGCTGTGGGAGTTATTTTGGGGAATAAATTGTCTGAAAGAACTGGATTCCAGATTACTTTCCAAATTAATGACATCTTTCCTGCATGTTTGTTATTTTACAGAATTAGACAATCAAGCAATATAGAGTTTTCTGAGTTATAAAGGGTTAGAAAACTGAAGTCTTGTACTGTTGATATCAATATAAATATATTTGGCAAAAAATGATTGTGTTAATGTATATATTGATCAGTTAAAATTATTAAAAAGTCATATTCAAAACCACAGTTTATAATGGGACATTGGTTGATTAAAATTTTCACATCACAGATGATAAATATTCTTTGATAGTAAAACATTAGGTTAAAACTTGGAAAATTCTGAAAATACAACAGACTGGTTGCTTACATTTCTCTCAATGCAGACAGTGTAAACCACTGTTCAGATTATTGTTATTTACATATCACTATTTCCTGTCATCTGTTTTGAGTTAGCCTTGCCCCAGTTCATGCTTGAATCCCAGCCATGGCTGGAGAATGTTTCTCCACAATTGTTTCCATTGCACTTAAAACATATGAGGTATTATTAACATTGACCTTGGGTTTTTTAGATGAGTTGTTCGATCAAAACTTAAGTCTGGGGATGCATTTTATTTGCCCTGTTGGAAAACATGAAGGTATTGTAGAAGAAATCAAGACTGGGCAGAAAAATACAAACCAAGAGGTTGGCTCGTAGGCTTTGTAAATTGAAAGCCCTCGGTGAAGCTGGACTTGGTTGGTTTCAGTACCTCAGAGGTGACATGCTTTTGTGTCCAACCCTCATGACTAAAATTTACCTTCCTAAAACGTGAAGGCCAAGGTTTTCACAGAGTAATATGCTTCCAAGAGGAGTTTCAATCATTAATACTGTAAAACCTGTTGTAAAGTGGGGAGGGTGGCCAAGTGGAGGGAAAACACACTTGCATATATAGATAAGATTCTATTTCAGGAAAGTAAGTAATCCAAAATTGACATCACCTGGCCATCTGTCCCAGTAAGAATTGTATTACATTCCAGGTTAAATGAATCTAGACGGACTATACCTTTTTTCTGGTTATATTTAGTGAGATGTTTTTTCACTTGGAGCTTATGCTGATCTATTGATAACCATGTTCCTGAAACCAACTGAATTGAATGCAGATACACTTAAAATTCAGAAGTATTTTGTCTCATTTTCTTCTCTCCTGCCTTTTAAAAATTTATTTTACACTGATGAATGCTCCTGCTTTTAGTGAATTTTCATCAGATAGTTGCTGTTATTGCTAAGACGTTTTTTCATGTGCTGTAAAAGATTATATTTACATCCATTCAGTTCAGACACTTCATCTTATGGGAACTCTCTCTGTGCTGAAGACAAAGGAGTTCTGCTGATATGTGCCAGGGTTTGTGGGTCTGGAGAGCCGTAGAACTGGTCTTCTCTCAGTGAATATCATCATGGAGGAGAGGAAGGGAAAAAGAGAAAGGAAAAGCAAACACATTACAAAACATCCTTCCCTACTTCAGATCTGTGTTTCCTTCTCCCATTCGCAGAAGATTATCGTCTCTGTCATGGACAAGAATGACAAGTACAGTTCATGTCAAAATCTGGTAATAAATCTTCATGCTTATATTGCTGCTTCCAGCTCTTTTTCTGGATACATTTTCAGAGGAGCTGCCAATGTCACTTATCAGTGAGTGGGGCTGAGGAGTGAGAATTTGAATAAGGTGCCTGCTTAGATGCAAGCAGACCCTTTTAAATCACAAACGTTGTGTTTTTCTTTGTTTTAGGACCCAAACTGGAACGTGCATCTTTCAATATTTACAGGCTTTCCATCATGGGATAGGCTGACTATAGCTGCTTATGGCTTTTGCTCTTTTTAATCACCCTAGGTTTTAATCACTTGGGCTGAAACTAGAAGTCCCACTCAAGATTTCAAACAGCAGAGATCTAGGAGCCATTCACTGCAATGCTGTCACCTGTAAGGGAGGGACTGGGTTTGCTTCCTTGGTAGCCGATAACATCTCCTGGTAGCCTTGCACCACAGCTTGACCGATCTTCCCCGTGGAAGGAGGGGCTGCCTGCTTTGGGAACACCAAACCTCTCATTCACACACATCCTCCAAGCTGAGTGAAGGCCGTGGGGGACCTTCTGGAGATGCTCTCCCAGTGTTCGAACAGAGGATGTGCCAGGACCTCCTGTGTGCACCCAAGCCCTGCGGAGGTTGGTCCCTCATGACTCTGGCGTTGAGCCTGCCCTCCCTGCTGCGGGGACAGCTCCACTGATGTATGGGGGGCCATTCAGCTGCTGCGCCTTCTGCCACCAGACACCAGAAGCCTCAGTTTTTTAAGGCCCTGTCATAATTTCATGTGTGCGGAAAGTAATTATCCTAAAAATGCAAGGAACAAAGGGAAATTTTTTTCCCTTTTAATCCCCTTGCATCTCAGTTTTGCATCTGTAAAATGACAACAATATACTGCTGCTCATAAAAGTGAAGATGCGTGTTGTATTCCTCATGAATCATGCAAAGGCTGTGTGATGTCCCATATTCTAGTTAAGCATACAAGAAAACAAGCAGTGCTATTGTCAGAGCTCAGCCTCAAGAGAGGTGGGAGGGAAAAGGCTGAGAAGTTTCTCCAAGTGAGGATATCTAAGGAAAGCACTGGCTAATTGCTCTTCCTGTAAATGAATTCCCCCCTTTTTACGTAATAAGCAGGGGTTCTTGAAGAAAGGTGATGTATCAGAGAAGGATATAAATTATATTCCCATGTGTAGCAGGATGGAATAAAAGCAGTGATATTTGGGGGTTTCTGGACTCTCTGAGTATGCATTAAAGTGAGATCTGAAGTCACCTTTCCTGCTGACTTCAAGCCCCAGGACTGACATGGATGAAGTGGTGTGGTGAAATAGGTGTTAGTGGGTTTTGGGGATCCACTTGCTAATGGAGGTGACTATCATAAATTCTGCTTTTGTAGCAGACACTCCTTTGTCTCCTGCTTGTGGCTGCATCCCCACTCGTGTCCAAGCCTGTGTTTCCAGACTGTGTCTGCAACCAGGGCCCCAGTCCCGGCTGTGAGTGGGTTTGTGAGGTGGGAATGGCTCCTCTCCTTTGGCAGACTCGGTCCTGTGCTCTCCCAGGCTCCTGCATCACACAGTCCTTTCCATCAGTGCAGGCATGCTGCCTTCTGTCTGACACAGAAATATTTGATTTCTCTCCCAAGTGTTCTGCTCACACAATGGGAAGTTGTGACAGGGTGGGTATCCTTGGGCCTGCCGAGGTGAGGACGTTCCCATTGTGCTGATTTGAAGGCCACAGATGAGAGGAGGTGGTATGACTCAATCTTATTAGAAGGTATTAAACCACTTCATCTTTTATCCCTACAAGCATAACCCGAGGACAGCTGTGGGTGGCTGTAATGTTGCTGTCTCATTTTTCTTTGTATTTCTGTTGCTCAATAAACATTAACACGCTGTAGGAGAGTTAGAGATTTTATTTAGCTGGAGCTGTAAAAATGCTTCTTCCCTTCGAATTTCATCTCCTTTTTTTTTTCCCCTTTGTTCCACTGATGACTGGCATCATCTGTTCATCTCCTGGAGGGTTTTGAACTCTGTTATTATGATTGTCTCTTGCTGCCCTTGTTTTCTGTGCACAGTTTCTGTATTCCCATTGTCTTAGATTAAATTAGCCCAAATCCCATCCCTAGCCTTCGCAAATTTAAGCCTCAATATGGGTAAGAACATTCCTAATTTTTAAGATGGGAATTGTCTTGCAGGCTTGGGAATTTTTGAAGCTTTTTGAAAAGCAGTGATATTGTTTCTTGTAGGATCTCAGTGGATGTTCTTTCATTTTCTGCTTCTGTCCTCATGTTCTCGTCTGCCCAAGACACACAGCTCATGTTTTAGCACCTTGGTTTCACAGTTCATAAAAATTGCCCTAGCCTTGCAGTTTTCACTCGAACAAATATTTTTTTACACTTACTTAAATTATGATCAGGTCCCAAAACATTGGGGTGTTCTAACTATAACAGCAACTGCCTTTTCCAATAAAGATGACTCCTTTACCCACAAACCTCTGAAAATAATTTTGTGTGAAATTAAGTTTTGACCCAAAATGTAGGGAGGGAAGGCTTCTGCTTACAGGGATCTTGGAATATCTTATGCTAAATGCAAAAGAAATAATTCTGACACCAAGCAGAAAGATGAGACTTGTTGTTTCAAACTACCCAAATAAAATATGCACTTTTTTTTTAGAAGCTTGTTTTCCTTTCTTTTATTAAACCACTGAGACAATTCAGTGAATTTGATCTGCATTTGCAAATCATTTCAGTTGAGAAATAAGTCCTTTTTTGTGAATAATATATTTGCCTGAAAAATATTTGCTTGGCTCTGGCAACGTGGCATATGGGCCTGTGTAATTCCTCTCTGTGGGATGCGTTTAACCCTGGGTGACAAGCATACTGTCAGTGTTTAATAATCCTCAGTGGAGAATGCATTGGGAAAAATGTGGTTCTCGGGATCCCAGCTTATTTTATCCTCACCTCCAGCCAAGGAAGATGGATTGCCTCAGGGGCTCGTTCCCAGGTGCAATATCTCTTGTAGCTGAAAGTTTCTTTTCACACTCTCCAACTGCCAACCCGAGACACACACCCATAGGGAGTCTTGTACAGCAGAAATGTTGCTGAACCAGGCTTCTTTTAAAAATTCCTTACTGCCTCCCTGTTGCTGATTACCCTCCCATGGAGAGGGGGGAATGGTGTAACACTTGGTAGTACATTGGAGAAATGATGACCACAGGGTTCTGCATCCCCTAAGAGCATTTCTGCTGTGCAGTTTTGGAAGCTGTTTTAACTCCAGGTCCAGCCCTACTTCAGAGTATGCTAATATATTAATTTTAATGACTGAAGAAATGAAGGGTACTTGGATAGCTGAAGTTCTAATACAATATGTAAGACAGAATGAAAAATAAATTAATTTTAAATGGTTTGCAGACATACAAAAGGTTCATTCGCTGCATATAACATGCTCAGTAAAATAATATCCTTTAATGTGCTGAACTCTTCATGCTTTTCATGAAGCTGCATCTAATTGTACTATTCAGAGTTGACTTATTCTGCCACTGCCTTCCTTTGAGAAAAATAGCATTTTAAGACATGACTAGCACTCTAAGTAGTCATTAATTCTTAATTAATTCAGAATGAAAATTAAAATTCTGTACTGTATACATCAACCATACACAATACATACATTCAGAAGAATTACTCTAGAGACCATAAATGCAAGGTGAACACTAGTGTGTGTATTTTTATACATATATATATATATACACAAATATACCTGCATGTCTGTGCCAAACCAATGGTGGGACATTTTGATGTTTTCTTCCGAGGAAAATTCAGATTTATCAGTCCTGCATGCCTTTGATTTTCCCATCAGAAGTGATTAAATAATGAAATCTGGAAGGGGCTCTTTGAGTATCTTACGTACAGCAAGATATGAAAAGAAAAAACGTCTTTGAAGGAAGCCATGACTTCACTAAGAATTGTTTGTTAACGTAAGAAGGAGGTAAATTAGTTTAATCCATTTGCAATGTAATACAGTGAGAAATTACATGAAAACCAAATGAAAATGGCTGTGACAAACTGCCCAGGCTGTGGGGGTAGTTCCAGAAGAGATGGAGCATGGGATGTTCAGCAAGGGACAAGCCCCTCTAGAAGGTGAGAACAGAAAAATCACTTCAGGAGCAGGCTAATAAGAAGTTTCAAACCCCTGTGAAGACATGATTGAAAACATCCCTTTTGAAGATCTGAAACTGAACCCAAAGCCCATTTGGACATTTTAGCACATGGCAGGTGACATTCATTTTAAAATCCATCCTTTTGCAGCCTCTGAGCAGCAGACTGAGCAGCTGTTTCTTTCTTTCCGTCCTTTCTCTTTTTGCCAGGACCTGGCATTATTTATCCCTTGGGCAGCAGTCACTGAAAATAGGTTTCCTGACCTCTTGGAAACTAGAGGAGAGTGGTGTCCTGAAATTTAAAGCTTTTAATGAAGAGCTTAGGAGAGGCATCCAGCCTGTTCAAAGGCCTTTCCACCTATTTATTAGACACAGAGCTACACAGAAATCTGTGGCTGTCAGACTGCCAGCCAGAAGACAATACAATTCTTTCTGAGCCCCTGACCAATTTTTGTTCATCTCTGGGATTGGTTGTTCCTGCCTCTTGCATTCAGTCTCTTCGGGGGGAGGGAAAAAAAAAAAAAAA
>VYZQ01032853.1:126179-146169 GCA_013400655.1 Mystacornis crossleyi | reverse complement strand
TTCGGGGGGAGGGAAAAAAAAAAAAAAAGACAGCTGAATTTAAAACCATAATATCAGTGCAGCTCTAGCTTCTGTGCTGGTAATCAGGACACAATGTACTGCTGAGGACGCACACTGTATTATGCAACTCATTCAGCCTGTAATTATCCCTGATTCCCCTCCTGTTGTAGCAGAACAACTCCAGACTCTTCCCTGACCATTCCAGGCTGTGCAGCTCCTGCTGTTTGTTAACTGTTCAGATAACAAGCTGTACTGGTGGTGGTGAGCTGGCCTTCAGGGATAAAAAAGCCTTTAAAATTCAAGTTAATTTATTTTTAGGGTTCTCATGCATATGTCAAATATCTAACGTGCACAGCCCAGCAGCAGGATTTCTGCTGGCAGGCTCTTACAATATTCCCGGGGTGCTGAGTGCTGGAGTGTTTTAAACCTTTCCTTTCCACTTGGTTCTTTAGTAGAAGTTGTTCTGGGCAGTTGTGCTGGTTGAAATGTTAAATGGTTCCAATACCTTTCCAACTCGGGATCGTTCAGAGGTCAACAGAGTGATGGATTAAAGCAGGAGAAAATGTGTTACATTGACTGAAACCATCTACAAGCAGCAGGGAAAAGCAAGGGCAGCAGTAGGCATGGCCAGAACAGTATGGTATGGCACAGTATAGCACAGAACTGGTTTGATTGAGGTGTACATCTCTGTTTTAGGAGTATCCAAGGGCTGGGATCAGGCTTTGAGTAGAATTGCTGGTCATGGAAGATGAGGAGAAATGAAATTATTTACCTGCTTTTGCGTCTTGGACGCAACCTGTGCCCTTGGCAGCATTGGGCTAAACTTTGCACAAATGCAGCCTTATCCAAAATTTCAGGAATTCAGTAAAACCGTTTCATTGATTTCCCATAGCTTCTTGACCTTAATTTCATTCAAATAGAGCCACTGAATTGCAACTAGTGCTACTTGATTATGAGCAGGAAAAGTGAGTTTCTCCCTTCACCACTCAGACCCTGAATCTCAGTAAGATTAATATCAAACTATAATTTTGTTAGAATTTCTAAAATAAATGAGATGGGATAAGTTAACCTATACTTGAATGTGTTGTTTGCATATTTACAAGAAGGAAACGGTAATGGAAGTCTGAATGCCTGAATTATTGCCGCACTTTCTTTAAAAGAAACATTTCATATAAAAACCAGACCTGCCAAGATTGCATACCTATGAACCCAGCAAGGACACCCCTACACACGCCTTTCCTGTGGGTATAATTACGGTATTTGTCTTTTAAATCTCTACATGTTCTAGCACGATGATGACTGGAATAATAATAATTGAAAAATCTCATGTTACCTAGCAATGATGCAGTTTATGCCTTACCAGTGTGTTCTTATGTTGTGCCTAATAAAAGATGACAAGACTTGCTTAAAGTCTTAATCCTGCAGCAACACTATAATCTGCTCAGGTGAGCTGTATTTTCCTTCTTGCACAGATAAATAGCATAAAAATTGGATCATTTGGAGAAACTTTGAAGCAATGTTGTGAAACAGTTACTGTGTTCACCGGTTTTCTTTTGTCCTTCGTACCTGGCCCAGCTTCAGAAAGTGCCTCTTCACTGAGGAATGTTGAGTTATTGTAATTGATTTCTCCTTGAAGAGAGAGGTCACCTTTTCCTCTCTGTGATGAGAGGGAGGTACACATCCCAGACTAGAAGCAGGTGTGGCTTCCACAGATATGTTTGACTATGGCCAAGGGTGAAGGACAAGATATTTTTGCTTTTTCATCCCCATTCCTTGTTATTTAGGTGGCCAACCCTTCTGGGAAAGGACTGCCTACCCCACATACACGTACTAATGCCAAATGAAAATGCAGCAGCAGCCACAGTTTAGTCAATGACAGTCACCTACTTACTTATTTGTCCAACACAGGACTGGGCCTTCCTCTCCTCCAAAAGCCATTGCACTGGCTGGAAAACATGAATGACTGTGGGCAAACCACAGAGCCTGTTTATGTCTGTGCTTAGTCGCTGATGGCGTCATTCCTTAAATTAAAGCTGTGGACAGTAACTTCACGTGTCAGCAATGTGATTTAGTCACTGTAGAGCTCCAGCTCCCCTTTGCCTCCAGAACTAAAGACGTAATTTTAGAGAAGCGTATGAAAGGTCAGTTAATTTTCCCAAACCTTAATCTTGAAATATCTGTGTTTATTTGACCTTCCAGTTCAGTCAGAATTGGCGTGAATTCAACCTCCAGCTAAATGAATGCTGCCTATTGATTTCACACAGACCAACACCAGTTCAGGGATATTCAAAAGGCATTCCTTCAGCTTTCTGAACCTTATAAATTGAAGTATTGTAAGGCTGCCAGGTGTGGGTTACCTGGACAAGATACTGCAAATGGAAGTCCTTTGTGTGGATATTTTTTAAACAAATAATATTTTTCACATGGTAAGGTTCAGATCCTGGGTTAGGGGGTCTGCTGACTGTGTCAGCCTGGGCCATCAGTTGATATCTTTGTCTCAATTTTCCTTTCTGTGTGTCTTGAAAGCAAAACTGGTTAAAAAGGTTTTGGATAATACCTAAATGTTGAAAAGGTTTAAAACAGCTTCAGTCTCCTGGTGGGGAAAAAAAAAAATCTGGTTTTCCCATTTAAAAAATATAAACGAGGATTTTATCCTTGAGTTTTCCGTATGGAAAAGATGTTGATTTCCTGGCATGCTCCTCTATCCTAGCATAGGATCTTTGCATTGCATCATCATACTTTCTGGGAAGGGGCTGCATTGCAATGGCAAAAAGATGGACAAAGCAAAGCAGTTGGGATGCTCTGTGCTGTCCACGTCCTTGTGTGTGGTGAGTGGAGCTGGCTCGTTAGAGTTTAATGAGTGGTGTTAAGGCCAGTGTGTAGCGAGTGAGAACAGACCTGCAACCCAGGATCTTTGTTATTTTTTAACTATTAATTCAATGAGGTTTCTAAATGTGATGTTACAGCAGCAGTTACATACTTGGCCTATTTAATCTTGTATTTTTAGTTTAATTCTCCCTTCTTGAACACAACTATAAAAATCTACTTACTCTTTCTCTCAATTTCAGTACATGACTTTAACTTTTAATCTGTTCTCCAGTGACTCACTTTTGAATTGGAAGGTTACCCTGTGCCTTTATTTCTTTCCCCTGGTGAATTTTGAAACTTTATAGGAATTACATTTTGTGCTTCTAATAATTACAGGTTAGTTTCCTCTTGTTTTTAATCTACCATACTATGGCTTGGTCAGCCATTCCTTACATTTATTACTGCATCTATTTTTCACCAATTTGTCCTGAATACAAGGTGCTTTACTTGATTATCCTTCTTCCAGTTCAGGTTTTCTCATCTACATAATGAAAACAAGCTGGTCAGCTGATGGGAAATTGTTCCCTAAATTACCTCAGCACAGGTTTTTACCACTGTCCCTTCAGTACCTGCAAGGCTCTATCTAGAGGAGTGAAATCCTCCAAAAATTGCCTTATATCATATTGACAGGAGCATATTTCATGTATGTATGGCATAGCAGCACAGACATGCTGGCCATTAAATACCTACAGATGACATTCTGACACTGTCTAGCCCACAAAATGGCTGAAAACTCCATATCCAGGCAATTTTCAGCACCATTTTCTAGCGTGTTCAAGTAGGTCTGCTTGACTTTTTTTCTGCTTTTTTTTCCTCCTCCTTTTTATTTTAATCTTCTGAGGTCTTTTAATCACTTACTCTGTTTGATTGGGGTTTTTTTTCATATCTTATAATAAAATACATGCTCACCCTTAGAACTGCATATCTCAAAGGAAGGCTTAAAATTAAATTATTAAATTTATAAGGCACTTATTAAACAGCATATTTGCCAAATGCTTCAAGATTATTAAGCAAAGCTTAACGGTGTTTGTTGGCCAAGTTTGTACACTGTGCTGTAGAAGCTCAGTAAAGTTTTCATCAATGTTATTTAATATATTGTAGCCAACCACTATTTTAGTTGTCCGAGCTGTGGTGTTTTCTGCAGCTTAGAGGCCAGGCAGGGCTGTGAGTCCAGAACCACTTTAGTGCTTTAATGGAGCACTGGAGCTGTTCAGAGATGTCACTGAATGCCTCTCTGTGATGTAGGAGTAGGCTGGTCAGCTTGGAGAGGGATGAGTCAGCTCCAGAGTTCGATTTCACAGTGTAGAAGATCCTGTGAAAATGGTCCGTTTTTACTTTTGTGGAATAGCTCCACTGTGGAGAAAGAGACTCTGTCTTTATGTTTTTGGAAAAGCCACGTAACAGCCAGGATCTGCTGGGAGTTACGTGTCAGCTGTCTCATTTGGGAAGAAACATGATTTTAGGAAACAAGAAAAATGTTGGAACACCTAATTAAACACCAGACAAGTAATTGTAGATCTGCTTGGTTCTGTTATGAGCAACAGGATCTTGTAGACTTTGAAAGTTACCCTCTGAACATTCCCATAGAGTGTGTTTAAATTTGAAGCGTGGTCTGGCAGAATGAACTGGAGGGTGTGATTTGTACAGCCTGGGTTAGGGATTGCGTTTGGGCACCAAGTGGTGTTTTCCAAAGCACTAAAGCAACTCAGAGGCCTATGTCTCACTGTAGAGGATCTAAGCAAGTGAACTCTTAAGTACGTTGACTTCTATATGAAATGTGACTTCTGATTGCTTGAAGGCCATAACTGCAAAGGAATTCAGATGTTTATTAAAATTTTCAAGAATACATAACTAACCAGGATACCTGCTTCTCTTGATTTCAAGTAATTTTGTTCTAAATTATTCTTGGTGTTCTCCTTAGATTTTATGCTACCTACTAAACAATTTAACTGTTTTTACTAAACTTCTCCCCAGCGTAAGAGCACTCACTCAGCATACTTGTTCCCAAGAAAGACCTTGCATTTTGTTCTTCATTTCCAGAACAGAAAAAAACCAAAACAACCCTTAGATTGTCTCTTTGGAGCTTCCTACCTTTTTAATCTGTGCATTTTAAGATTCACAGAGAGTATCAGATATTTAAAAGTCCTCATTATTCTGTGTTTGTCAGCGTTGAACTGTCTTTGTTATTAGCTTCTAAATGATCTAAGTCTTTCTATAACTGACTGGAGTGTTCCTCATTTACTGTTTCCCAGACTTTAACACTATCAATTTATTAGCACTTCTTAATTTGCTTCTCGTTACAATGCTTTTTGTATTCTGGGCCAGCTTTCTCCATTTCTTCTGCCACTTGCGGTATTGCAGGTATTTACTATTGACCTTGAATTAGTGTTTTACTTAAAAGAACAAACAAACCTTATTTTTTGGTTAAAAGAACCTGTGCAGTCATCATTATATCTTTGTACAATGAAGTACATGACTGTTTCAGACATTAATCTTTCTGCCACCCTCTGCTTCCAAACTCCTCCAAGTTCCCAGGGGGCTTCCACTGGCCTTGTCAGCAATACAACTGTGAGTGCAGGAATGCTGTTGAAGATCACTTGTTTTGCAAAACTTACCCTAAAACGCCTTTTACCAAGCTGCCAAGCCCCTGCCATCGCTCCTGCACTCGGCTCATCTCCTGTTGTAAATTCTGCTGTTGTCAGGTCAGTGTGGGCAGGGAGAAAGCAACGGTATGGAAATAGAACTGGCTTGCCTTCGTGTTACCTCTCTCTGACATCCTGCATCCCTTGTGTCTTCACAAGAGTTAATCTGGGGAAGAAAACTCTCTTTACGTTGACAAATTTACACTACACCAAGATGAACAATATTTTCTTTCATCCCTGGCTGGATCCTGTTGCTGAAAGATAAGAGCTTGCCAGCACTAGAGAGATAAAGGCAAGGTGCAGGAAGCAGCTCCAGGGAAGGATCGGTGGATTTTACCATAAAAATGGGCTATTGATGAGTAATACAGATCAGAGGCTGTGGGGCCTGGTACAGGGGCATCTGGGTTAGAGAGAGAGAGGGTGTGTGGATGAAAGGGATGAAAAGATATTGTGAAGTAGGGCCACTGCTCACCGGTGCTTGATGGGAAGAGAAACTTTTCTGGAGGAAGGATATGAGCCTGTTGGGTTGAAATTAGCCTTTGGCTGCCAGGTGACACAGCGGTCTCTTCTAATTCAAACTCTTAAATCTCAGCAGACTGAAGATAACGGCGAATCTTTACTTTGACACCAAACTGGGCAGCATCTGAGTTCTTGCCTTGCTGTGGTGTTATTGTTAATTGCGGGCATGAGGAACAGAGATGCTACAGGAGCTAAACCAAGAGACAAGTCCTTGCTCCACAGAGCTATTGACGTAAATCAGGGGCTGAAAGCAGCAAGGGATTGTGACAGGAGAAGGTGGGATCTGCTGTGGATGGAGAAGTCAAAAGGCAAAGCTGACAGCTCTTCACCTGCTTAATTGACAGGGTGATTGTGCCTATTGTATCAGCGATTGTATCTAGTACAGCAGAAAGTGTTTCCATGGTTTTCCTTCTTTCAGTTAGCAATAACTTTTTCTAACATTTTTCTAATAATCTCCCAACAGTGAGGAAAATTGTGTGATAATTAGGTGTAATGCTACATTAGATCCTATTTTGTACCAGTTTAAGGTTTTTACTTCTTGCAAAAATACGCTAGAAATGAAAAAATTTCCAGCAACCTTTTTTTTTCCAAAACAAAGTAAAAAACTAAATATTTTAAGTGTTTGCGGTCTTTTTTTATTCTTCCTCCCCCATTCTCCAGATAGCCATGGAACAATTTATCTGCAGGAAAGACATATTCTGTATGAAACTGAGAGTAGTGATGCTGCCCACTACTCTTGAGTAATTTGTTGACAACCTTCTGATTAAACTTTCCTCCTTCCTCCCTTTCAGCCCAATTTAAATCAAAATACCTGTGGAAACAATTTCTGTGAGAAAAATTGAAAAGTTCCTAGGGTAGCTGAAGTCCCACAGCCTTCTCCATTAACATGCCTGGGTGTTTCTTCCATTTATATTTTATTTATCATGCTCCTGCGGTGTATCATGAACAGCACTTGTAAGGCATTCCTACTAGATAACCTGAGTATTGTGAAGAAATAATATCCCATACAAGAACAAGAAATTTGCCATGATAAGTTCACAATTACAGTTGTACACAATAAAATGTTGTCAAAACTTCTTTCACTTGTGGCAAAGTTGCTTGGAGTTATCAGCAGAGCTCCATGCTTGGACTCAGGAGAGCTGAGTTTCCAGCTCTGGCAAAGAGCTTTGCTTTGACCTTGGGTCAATCACTTCAGCTCTCTGTGCCTTCACTTCTACTCTCACCTTCTCTGCTTTGATATTTGGCTGAACTCATTGGTGCTGGGACTCTCTGCCTGTTCCTACACCCCCGGTGTGATCCTACTCGCTTCAGCCTCTGCAGTGACCTCTTGGCACAGCGCTAATGGAAGCAGTGGAGAGTCACACCTTCCCTTTCCTGGGGCTGCAGGAGTGTTAATAAGCTGCATTCACTGATGTGCCAGCATCCTTAGGTGCAGAGTGCTGTGCCCTCACCACAGCTATCACCTCCAGGCCAGGATGCCCAAAACAGATATGCAGTGGCACTGTAGACCTCGTGCCTTTCAAAGAGGAGTCCGTCCTGCCTGGGAGCATAGATTTACCTCCTTGAGAGCAGCACACTTGTTTTTAAGTGTAAAAAAATAATAATGCAAAACTTTGAAAAGGCAGAAGAGGTAGGGCTGTAAGTGGTGAAAGCAAAGCCACTGATGGCTCGGGGTTTGCTGGCTGGAGCTGCCCTGAGGCCAGTGCTGCGGAGTGGCCATTACGGGACCTGCCCTCCCGCTCTCCATGGAGCCAGCTGATGGGAGCAAGGCTGCGCTGGAAGAAGTGCGAGCCAGCAATCCAGGAACAAGAGAAACGAAGACTTCTGCTGATTTTGGTGGTCCAGCTTCCCTCTGTCTGACCAGTGACCCATGAAGGAGCAGGATTCTCCTTTGCTGGCTCCTTCCTCACCCTCTGAGAGAACAGAAAATGCTCTTTGTGGGCCAGTGCCAGAAGAAGTTATTGCATAACACTTCCTGTGGAGAAGGGAAAATACTTGTTTTGGCATGTAAGCCTAGGATTTCAAAGAGAAAGTGCAAACACATGCAATAAGCTAAGTAGCTATATTTTTTCTTACTGGTAAGTGCAGGTATGACACAATCCCTGGACTGAATAACACTCCCAGTAATGCACAGGTATCTCCATCAGAAGGAACAAAGTTACTCCAGATTTATGTCAGTATTCCCAGGACTTTACTGTGTTTTTCAGTCATCTTTAAGAACAATCACTGCAATGCCACTGAGCTCATAAAAAGGGTAGAAAATATTCTTGAAGCCTAACACAGCACAGACATCAGTGTGATATTAAATGAGTCTTTTCAGTAGCCTCTCCCAAGATTTATATCCATTTATCAATGCCTTTTCTAAATTACATACATAAAATCTTTACATGCAACATAACAAGAAGTCATGAACAGTATCAGTATTCAGATGGTATTAGTGACATTCAGCATGACAAACAGCGTAGGAAGCTGGCTGTCAAAGCCCTGTGTTAGTGAAAATGGCTCCGCTCACAGTACCAAGATATTACTGCTCTCTGCTAAAGATTGAAAGGCTGCTAAAAAAATTCCTGATATATTTTGTAATTATGTTAGAGGCATCAACATACCATCGAAGTGTTCAGTGTTTGGTATCCATTGCTCCACTGAGGATATGCAGGAGCAGTCCAGCCTTTCCACGTCATCCCACTTCCTCAAGAAAAAAAAAAAAAAACCCTAAAGATGAGCAACTAAAACTCTCTGTTGTTTTATTTGTTCGGGTTTCTTAACACAGTGCTAAACACAAAGCAGCGTTCAGCATCTTCTAAGAGAACTCTGAAGACACTGATAATAAATTACTGAGATTACTACAAATGGCTAATTTCCACACCTGGAAGCACACTCTGTGCAGGAGTTCAAACCTGGATCTGCACAGCTTCTGTCCTGAATTAGCTGCAAAAAGGGAAATCCTGAACATTTCAGGATGATGTATTATAGAAGCAACAGACCCATAAAGATTTATCTTTTGTTTACTTTAGTATGCTTGGAGGTTAGAAAGCTCCCAGAAGCACAGGCACCAATAGAGTAGATTAGGAAAGGGAGTGAGGTGTTTGAGTTCTGTTGGTTTCGATGGGAGATCGATAACTCAGCATCTTTGTACGTCAGGTCCGAGGTGCTACAAGATGTGCAGCTTGCCAAACAAATGCAGCAGATGCCCAGGATGGGCAAGCACCTGAACAGAGGTGTCCATGCGGTGCCTGTGGCAGTGAGGGGACGTGGCCAGCAGCGTTCAGCTCATCTGTGGTAGGACCTGCACTGTGTCTGGGCCTGACAAATGATACCTGAGGTGAGTTAGAGTGAAGCCTGAGCATAGTGTGCTGAGGGGCCTGGTTTCCATATGAACCTGAAGGTTCTCTCCATTCCAGAGTTAGTGCAGGAAAAACTGAAAATGCAGATGTTGCTCTGATTCAGCATTCAGGAGCGTTACTCAAAGTTGCAGTGTGAAAGATGCTTCTCCTGAATCCCTCTGGTGTTAACAGCACCATGGACATTTTTTCATATTTATCCTGTGTTGTTGCTCAAGGTCTGTGGAACATGCCCACTGAGTCAGGGAGACAGAGACAGAGGAGAACAGGGGGAACAGCACTGCGTTCTCTGCCAACCTGCAGCTGTGACCTTCTTGTTTACTACATATATATATATATTTTTTTTTTTTTTTACATTTGTTAAAGGAATGAAGCAGCAAATCACCAACAATAACAGAAAAATCAATATCCGCCTCTGCTTCTTTTGTGAGATCTGGAACATGGCCTCAATCTGTCAGACTGAATTATAGAGAGTGTGGGTGTCAGCAAGGGCTCAAACAAATAGACCTGCCACGCTGCTCATTGATAAAAGTCTTAGGTCTGTGCCAGTGTCACCACTGCTGCTGCCTCCAAAAGGCATGGAGGGAACAGGAACCTTTCAGAGCAGAGGCGAGTTACAGAGCCATGAATGTGTTCACTTGCACCTTGCATGTAAGATTGCACTAATCTCTGGAATAAAAAGGGTAAACAAACAATCTGACAAATACAAGGCTCTGGGGCATTACCTTGCTAATGGATGTTAAATCAAATGGATGAATTTGAATGGAAGGTGATATATCAAAACAGGAATGTCATCCCAAAATAGGCCATTGATCCACTAGCTGAGGATCCAGTCTTCAACAAAGGTCAATGCATCAGAGAGAGGAACAATCTCTCCCAAACTCATCATTTTCCCAGGCAACAGTAAAAGGCTATATCAGCATATAGAGGAAAGCTTCCTCCTGTGACTCCAGATGGTAATTAGTTTATACCCTGGAGCATGAAGATTAACATCCCTTATCACTTTTAATTTTGCCAGTGGATATTAAGGCACTGCAATGAGTTTTTGGATCTTTGAGTAACACACCATGAGATTTTCATCTTACAAAAAGGAGCTGGTGGGGAAGTCCAGCATAGTCTTGGTATTGTCCCACTGCCCAAACAGACCAGCCAGGACAGCTGCTTGTGCCAGGGGTGGGAGAAGGTGGGTCCCAGAGGTGCTGTCGGGAGTAGCATCAGGTAAATCAAAAGTTAGCACTGGGGATTTATAGGCACAGAAACAAGCTTACAAGAGGAGCTGAGCAAAACTTCACCAATATATTTACTGAGAGAAAGACCACCTTTAATTTTCTTAATTAAATTTCTTAAAAATTTCTTAATTAGAGATGTCTGGCATCATGTAGCAGACTCCCAAGTAATAAAGGTGGCACTGATGGGTTTGTCTGGCAACCTGCAGCACATGGAGCAGTGCAGAGCTTGGGCTGCTCCTGGACAGAAACGCCTGGCTACAGTGCCCTGCAAGACAGAGGCTCAGCACTCTGCCTTCTCTGCCTCTCTTGCCCCAGGCAGCACCAGCTCAGTGTCCCCTGTGCCTGTGGTTCCTGACATGCCTCAGTTCAGCAAGGCAGTTCTGACTTGCCCCAGCCATCCTTCCCACTGTGGGATAGACAGAGCTGCCCCTCTTACTCCAGAGTCTACCTAAACATCTGAAGGTCTTTGGCTTGTTGGCTCTGCATCTCACCCTTCCCTCCAGAGGAATGTCTTCCAAGCATCTTATTCTAAGCCTCCTTCTCTTAAATACATTGGTAACCCAGCCAGAAAACTGAAAGTTCCCACAAGGGCCTTATGCAGACCAATGCCTCCTGTTTCATGTTTTCTTTTAACTAAAATATTTCCTTCCTACTTTATTTCAAAATGTGCTTTGATGATATGAATGTCGCTAGATTCCACATTAAAAGAAGGACATGGAAAATATGATCTTGTTCTTTCCCTGCTCTGAGTAGGCAGCAGTTAATTTCATGGACTGGTTGTAAACTATGTTTAAAGAGGAAAAGTCTTCCCTTTAATCTGTATCGGCTTTTGCAGCCTTTCTAATTTCAGGAAATGTCTCCTCATTCTTGTCCTGTACTCTGGGCAGAATAGGAAAATCCAAGGGGCTTTCATTGCATTGTTCATTATTCCATATGCCTTTGTCATTCTGTATCTATGCAGCAATGAAATATTGCTAATAGGGGAGCAGAAGCCTTTTGTTGAGGAGAGGAGCTGATTGCCATGGACATGTAACTAATAGTATATGTGCTGAAGATCGTAATTTGGAGCAAGGCTAACACAGGAGAAAGCAGAGAGGAGCATACTGTTTCTCCTGATGAAAAGAGTCAATGCCATAAAGGAAGAAAAATAAAGCTGAACATCCAGGAAGAGGAAAAAAAAAATTCCTCTTTTTGAGATGGTGTTCACCTCTGTGCCAAACGCTCCCTTTTTTGCCTTTCTTGTTTCAATTCTCAGTGTAGCAGCAGTGCTGTGAGAAGGGCTGGTCTTGCAGCATCCTCATTTTCAAGACTCCTATGGTAGCGTTTGCTCTTGCAAAGTGAAAAAGTCTTGGTGATTTCATTTATTCAACAGATCTAGACAAGCCTTTGAACTTCTGTGTGCCTGAACCAAACCTGAATTCGCAGCCTTCACTACTGACCTGATTCAGCTTCCCATGAAGTCAGCTGGAGTCTTTCCATTTAAGTCAGTGTGACCACCTAGAAGCTAATAGGCTTGCATAGGTTTGTACTAACTCGGTTTTTTGGGTAGCTTCTTAAGAATTGTTTCTACACAGACCTAAAAGAGGAAATGACAAGCAATAAATATTTAAAATAGTATGTGATAAAAGATCATGCAATCTGAGAGTGCTTGGATTTTCACAGAAGTCTATGGTTAAAAGTCAAGCACCATATTGACGGAAATTTGAATGTGTTAATTTTTATCCCAAGATCTATAAATCCTGGCCTGACTAGACCTGAGTTGGATGTCAGATCACACCGGTCCCTGAAACACAATCTTCAGTCAGGTGTTATCCTTATTTTCTGTGGAGATAATAATCTATAGCAAACAAGGATCTAGCTGTTATTGTTAGAAATAAACCTAGCTAGAAGCTGAAATTCTTGTTTGAAACCAGGATGTAGGAAAAAAAAAAAATCAAAAACCTGTCTGCTGTGAAGCGTTGAGGAAACTCCTCTCCATAACCAGAGACCAGGCAGCATCCAGTACCTGAGAGGTACAGCCTCATTTGCAAGGAGATGAAAAAAAGTAGGATTTTAGAAGGTAGGACTCCCAGACTGGTGGGCAGTCAGCCTGGCCGGGGGTTTGTGGACACTTAGCAGACAAGGTGCTCGCTGTGTTTCTGCTATACACCTTCCTGATTTGCCTTGCTGCCATTATCAACATCTTTCTGCAGAGTGGTTTGGTTTCCATGAGCCCATATTCTCCCCTGGTACAGCAGAGCTCCCCAGCTCTGTTTCTGAGGGTGCCGTAGTGCTGCGTTCAGCTGGTGGAGTTTCCTGCTCAGGTTATGTGAGATGCAACTGGAGGTCTCTTGCAGGCACAGCTAATTCCCTGCTGCTCGTCTGCCAAAGTCGTATCAGCCATTACAGTGTCAGCCTGTCATCTCCAAGGTTCATGAAGGATCGGCTTTGGAAAAGAATTACGCTGAATTTTCCTTTCATCTGTATTTATGAATTTTTTGGCTTGGCTTTGCACTGTGCCAATCTTGTGCTTGCACCAGGGGGGATGTGAACTGCAGCTGTCATGCCAGCTATTTCCTGAATACCTGTGGTAACAGTTTCCAAGGGGCCGTGCCACTTATTTGTTCCTCTAAATGGAAGCGTATTGCAGCAGCAGCGCTCACTGCAAACTGGAGGGAACTGAAGGAGAGTGAAATTGCTACAAATTAAAGAGTTAGGAAAATATGACTTAGCCTTGCCTGGAAATTAAGCCACAACACATAGCAGACCCTTTTGAACGAAGCATACAAATATGCAAATGCCAGTGTGGCTGCATGTCTTATGGAACTGTTTTGTGAGCACATTTCTCCTTGGCCAAGGCATTACAAGCGCCACATTCAGTCAGTTTTAGGAGACTGTACAGTCTTGCAGAGTGATGGCAAGGCATAGTTATCCACTAGGCATGTGTCCAAAGCCGATTCCTACACAGCATCAATGTAGGAACTTGGTAGATCAAAAATGGCAGACAAAATTCATATTCACCATGCACAGCACTCTGAATAATTCACAAACCAAACTATTTGTCCTGAGCACCAGGAAAGGCGGTAAGCAGACAATCAGAAGTATCCTGAGCCAGCCAAGTGACAGGAAGCTTCAAGCATGTGTGAGATATACCAGGATTACTTACACAGCAAATGGGAACTAGAAAGAGTTGCCGTTCTTATTCACCCACTCAGGCTTTTGAAGTCAAGCAACATAATGCTGTGGTCTGTGGCTCCAAGAATAAATCTGTGGCACAGAGCTAGGGAGAGCTGTGGTTTTACTCGTGGTTCTGCTTGATTTTAAAGAGGTCACTTCATTGGTTTCCTTCTCTACCTTCTGTAGTTCAAGCAGGAAACCTCCACAGGCAGGACATTGTACTGCTGATGATGGGCGCCATTAAGCGGCTCCTCAGGACATGGGTGTGGCACAATTTAGGGAAATCCCTCCATCTCCGGCCGGACTGACAGGCAAAGGTGGACCCCTGGGTGCTTGGCAGGAGTCACAGTGCCTGTCTGCACATATCCAGGGGAGGTGACAACTGGCCAGAGAAGCCAAGCACGGTCCTATCTGTGGCTGTTTGCTGTGGAGAGCTGTAAAACAGTGTGAGTTGCTTGTGCTGGGCAAGTTTAGGACAGTAGAGTATTTTCATTAACAGAAGGGGATTACCTGCAATGTCAGCCTGGGGTGAAAATTTGTAGTTCATGGAGCTATAGAACCTTATGTCCCCTTTGGTCCCCAAAAGAATAAAGCCACGAGCGCACAAGTAGTGGCTTTTGTCTGGCAATTGATTGGTGTCTGGCTTTTCATGTGGTTCTGCCCTTCAGCTGCTGTGACTTTGGTGGCACCTCGCCAGCAGTCATGTTCCTGCAGAATAATCACGTGCAGCAATGTGCTTTCTTTTGTTTGGTTGGGGGCTTGTTTTGTTTTATTTTTTTGATTTTTTTTTTTTTGGTTGGTTGGTTGGTTTGTTTGGGTTTTTTTTTTTTTTTCCCACCACCTACTCTTCTAGTTTTTATTTTAAAAGCAACATATGGTTTTGCTCTGGGTGCAGCTCAACAAAATCCCAGCACCCAGCAACACACTGTTTGGCAGGTGAAGCCCTGGCCACAGCAGAAGTGTAGGGAGAAATCCTCCAAGCAATCACAGATGGTTTGTTCTTCTCAGGGTCAACAGAGGCTGGAGGGAGCTGTGACTGACGGCTTCTGCTGCCCAGCACGCAGGAACAGAATTCAGGCAATGCCCTCCAGCACTGACTGTGCTCGGCCACTTGCTGTGATGTTATTCTGATAGCAGATAACCGGGGGGAATATAATCCAAACAGGGAGCAAATGCATGCACCGAAACCTAAGGAATATATTTTAGCATTAGTTTGTTCTTCCTGAGAGAAGGCTCGCTCAGAGGCTGAGAGGGGTTTGAGGTGGTGTAGAGACAACCACTTCCTCAAGCTGACTCAGGCCTCCCCACCCAGCATGTGAAAACCATGTTAGCTCTCCTTTAATATTCTTTGGAAAAGGCTTCTTTTCATGTTGCTGGCGGGTTTTGTTGGGTTTTTTTTTACTTTTTTTCCTGAGGCTCTGCAGGCACAAGCATGTTTCACAGCTGGTTTAGCAAGGATGCATCTAATTTAGAGGACATTGAGGGCTCCCACAAACTGTAGTGACACTGATCACATGGGCAAAGCAAAGCACTGTGGAGGGTCTCTGAAATGTCTGCCCAGACTGACATGTCTGCCCAGCACACTGATGCTGAAAGAGGGAGGTAAAACACTGAGCAGCTCTGAGTGACAGCTCAGACACGGGACATGCTGGATTCTCTGCTCCCCACTTGAATACTCTTTCTTCTGCCATTTAGTATTGAGCTTTGCACCTCTAATTTTTCTTCAAAGTCTTTCTACAAGCTTGTCACTCTAACACTGGCTATTCACTTCCTCAGTTCCCACTTGTCCTGGTGCTCAGGACACACTGCTATGCAACAGCTGGTGACAGCACACCAGCCTCTTGGGTTTGTACTTCATGCAGTCCTGTGAGTGTAACTGCACCCTGCATTGGCCAGGCTGACTTGTTGTGGAGGGAAGGGACATGTGAAGCTCCCCTTGGGATGTGCAGCCCATAGTGCACCCAGCAAAATGAGCATCCAGTGTGCCATCAGAGCCTGGCAGAATTGGCCTTAGCTGTGAGGCTGTGAAATGTAAATGATGAAAAGATCATTGATGCATGTGATCAACAAATATAAATGAAACGCCGAGTACACAAGTGGCTTTGAGAGGAGGCAGTGGCAGGGTTGTGTAATGACTCTGAGCATAGGCCTGGCTTGAGCAACCCAGGCTCTGCCCCTGCTTTGGTAAATTCCCAAATCCTCCAAATAGAAACAGCTCTTGGAGAGGGAAAAGACGTACACAGTTAAAATTTTTCTTTCCTGTTTTGCAAGAAGGATGTGGTTTCCTGTGCCAGTTCTGGTAGTGCTCAGTTAAGCCTTGGGGAGATCAGGAGGAGCTGAGGACTTCCCACCCGGTTAGCCTCTCAATTGTGGTGCTTAGTGCTTTTCTGTCTTTAGAGAACCAAAGTGTAGTGCAGGTCACATGTGGTTTTCATGTTGAACCAAGACTTCCACATGGTTCTATTTTTAATCCTGAGCGATGAAATCCCAGCAGTGACAGCAGGACAGCCCCACAGGTCTTCCCATAGTCACGTGAGAGGACGTGTGGTGCTTCAAAGCAGATGAGGAACATGTGATATGAAAAGGCCTTTGTAGCCTGGAGTCACACTACAATAACTCTGTGCTCAACAACAGGTTGTGGTTTGAAGAAATATTGCTTCTGTCAGCCTTGCATAATGGAAACAGTAATCAGCCTCCATTAGGTCAAAATGCATTGTCAATCCACAGTGAAGCAGAAAGGACTACATCTCGGAAAACCTTTTCATTAAGCAAAGAAAATTGATACCAGTGCTTGGCTCAGCCTCACACTTTGTTCGTGAGGCCAAGTGTGGATAATGGCTGGGTTTGTTTTCCTTTCATTCGTTTCTCTGTGCACAGTTATTTTGATTAGGAAACATCCACCTTTCATTCTAGATGAACAATTCTAAAAACTTTCTCCCAACATTTATTATCTTGTGTACACAATCAATGTTTGTGTAAAGAACAGCATTAGAACATAGTTCAGGAAAAAGTATTTGGCTTGTGATTGTAGTCACACAGTCTCATTCTAGTTGAAAAACATTTTTTTTTAAATCTGCATAGTAACTACAATATCTTTTTTTCTTTGTGGATTTTGTCAAAATAGCTATAGGCCATGTTCATGGGGAACAGTGTGCCTCTGAGTAGCTCACAACTACATGTGTGCATTAATGATGTAGTACTGGCTCCACAGGGGCCCGCATGGTTAACTGTGCAGCCAGTGTATGAAAGGACTAAGGGTTGAAGGGTAGATGCAACATGTACACAAAATCATACAGGATGATAAAATATCTTTGTAGTGGCATTCTGTGAGAGTAACGAAGTAAATGATGCTAAGTCTGATTGGTTAACCAGAAATCATTGCTGTGTATCAGCCTTGCAAATACCACTATCCCCTTACCAGGACGAGCCGATGATGTTAATGAAAAAGAGTAAATGGATGGGTGGGCTTTTGCATAACACTGCCAGATCTAATTCTAGGAGTGGTGAATCACTGCTACTCCTATTGCAAGAGGATTTTCTCTCTCAATTTTTTTCCTGTTGCCAATAAGCTTCTCTTTGTAGAAAGGAGGATTCTTCCAAGCCTTCTTTCTAACCCTTCTAATTCCATGTGTTTTTTCTGCTTGCCCCAAACCCTCTCTGTTTATAAGGATGTAATTAGGAGTAGCTCTTTCCCTCACATTTATACTATCAATAAACCTTCTTGGTTAAAAAAAAAAACCAAAAAAAACAACTCATTTCAGGAGACACAGAAAGCACTTTACTTTTGCTCTGTTGCAGGTGGCTTTGGGAAGCGTTGATATTGTGGGTAATGAAACATAAAACAAGAGGTCAAGGGCTGGGAATGGCAACGCTCTGTGATATTTGCAATATCAGTTCTTTCTCTTCCCCTGTACAATTCATGAAGGATTGTGCAAAAGGGGGTTTGTTGCTGGGCTCTCCCCTGGGGTCTGTGCACTTTTCTCACACTTGGGCTGCGAGGGCCTGGGCTCAGTCAGGGGGCCACAGACAGGAGGCAGAGCTGGCTGTGGCGTGGGGCTGCCTCCTTCCTGTGATCAGCTCATCCTGACTCCTTGATGGCACTTACTCAGCTGCAGTGTGGGCTCCACAGCTCCCGTCTGTTCTCCCACCCCTGCAGGACTGTCTTGTTTGCCAGAGCTGGACAGGGGATGAAGTGTCCTGCAGTCCCTTGTGGGTACCCTTTGATGTTTGGCCTGTAGATAACCACAGTCCTACATTGCTGTGAAAGTTGCTCTGCCCTGGATCAGGCTGAATCCAATGCTTATGAATATGAAGAATGAATGTGAACATAGGGAATATGCACAGGAAGGATTTGTACTGATATAAAGTATAATATGATAAACCATCACCCTGAAGTAGCTGTTCTTGTAGCTAGAGAAAGTCATCCCAAACTTCTCAGTATGTAAAACCTGTGGGATCCTGATTTCTTTGCTTTTTTCTTGTATTGCCTCCCCCATTGTTTGCTACTCTCAGTGCTTGCCCGTCTCTAGATATAAATGGCTCTTTTCACTGCAGTAACAGAACATCATGAATAAAACGAGACTGTAAATTCCTGTAGGGGACATCTAGCCCACAGCCAAATGCTATATAAATAATGATCCATCTAGAAAGGAGGTGCTAGAGAAATATGAAGTTACTGTGGTTACTTCCATAGTATGTACACCTGATAGTGGGTGTAACTGGCAAAAAACTGATTAGAAGACCATGATCACAGAGCTCTAGAACAATTCCTCCCCACACTAGACTTTTTTCTCTCCCCCTGCATTTATGTCCTAGCATTTTGGACCACAGTCATACATTTAGCTGTCAGCTTTATGTTTTCTTTCTACTATCACTCATAAGTTATGCTTAGTCATAAAATTGCAGCTAAGGAAAAAAATCAGTGCGTCTACCATTGTTAGAAAGTCTTCATGCCACCGTCTATGCTCTGTGTTTCTTTGATTCCTCATTTGTGATTTATCTCAAATTTAAGTTGCTGAGGAAAGATTTTTCTGGCAGAGAAGATTTTCATCCTTATCTGATGTATTCGTTTAAAGGAAGAAGTCTATTCTTCATGCTATTTCCTTTTTTTCATATATACAACATGAGTCTGACTGGGATACAGTAGTTTTGAGTAGGGGGCTTTACAGTGGATTTGACCCTGAGCTGAGATGTGGAAAGCAAAGTAATCCCATGAATTCTTGAGCGCAGCACTTCAGAGCTGTGGTAGGGGAACATCTGTGGTAGGCAGAGAGTGTCACAAGAAAGATATAAGAAATATAAGACTCTTGTCCCAAAAGATGTAATCCAAAATAAGTACTGTGGGGGTTGCTTAGGCTTTAATTTGATTTTGGGGCTTTCTTTAAAACCTGCGTGTTTTAATGGCATTGAGTTCCTACTCAAGTTCCCAGAAAAACTTCTGCATGAATTTTCTAAATTTTCCCTACTTAAATTATTTTTTAACTAGACCAGAACATCTTTAGTTTAACTTTGATTAAAATGCTAGCTAGAAAAATGACAAAAAAACCCCCTCAATAATATCATTAATCTGTTTTAATAGTTTAATTTTTCTCCTCTGAAAGCAATTGTCTCCAAAGCTTATTTCGATTATTATTTAAGCAGAAATGAATGTAGAATGTTAAAAAATATTGAAGTTTTATTCCCCTGCTGATTGGAGTTTTACTTTCTATTTTAGAATTAAAGCAAACTCCCAAATTTGTGGAGTTTTCAGCAAATGATGGAATTCTACCACCTTTTCAGAGATTCTCCCATAGGAAATGTACTCTTAGACTGGACAACCTTGCTGATGACGTTGGTACAAAAACAGTTTCTATTTATGGTTGAAGATTGGTAAGGCCTTAAGGAGTCTTCACTGCACCATCTATGCTGCATGCCAAAGAATATTTACTGCTCTGAGGGAGAGTCCAGATCTCCTCCAGCAAGGTCTGGCCTAAAACAGGAGACCTTGCTTTGCTTCCCTGGGCTTTCCCCATTGCCAGTGTCTTGTTCTTTCACCTCACCTTGAAGCTGTCTCTGCTGGAGGAGGTGACATGGTCTCTTCTCACCCAGGGGAGGTTTGGAAAGGGAGAGAATGGCTGTAGGGTGAAAATTTAATTTTCCTTCTTAGGTCCAGGAAAAGCAGCTTTCATGGCTGGTGTGCCAGCTCCAAAATCGTGCTGGAGACAAAGCAGCTTTTTCAAAGACTGACTCAAAAAAA
>VYZQ01032853.1:75685-121824 GCA_013400655.1 Mystacornis crossleyi | reverse complement strand
CATTTTCTGAAATCAGCTGCACAGAATCTTTCTCTCCATCCGCTACCTTAACACGGAAGGGCTCTTTGCTGAATACATATATTTAAGGTTTGCTTTCCATAAACGTTTCTCAGAATTTGGCAACATGTGCAGGCGAAAAACAATTATGCCAACAAACCTGTTTTGAGAATAGCTGTTAAAAATTTGCATTCTGTCCCAGTTTCTGACACAGACTTCCCTTCTAAGGATGGAAAATTGCTCAGTTCTTATCTGTCTCAATTCTCCAGCTCTAAGGTGGGAATAACAACATTTCCTTTCCCCAGTGCTTTCTCTGTATATTTAGATTAGAAGCACAAAAGGGACAACGGCTGCTTGATTATTTTCTAGGGTAGCTGCTGACACACAGAATTGCTTCTCTTGCTTAGTATTAACATACATAAAAATAATGCTTTCAAATACAAAGGAAAATTAGTTTAAAATTTGAACAAATATTGCAGTATTAGCCACAGTCTAATTAGTAACAAATGAGGGGACTTCTTCCTTCACGATGTTTGTATCATTGTGCTGCTTTGCCATGTCATGTTAATGCTGGTGTGAAATCACTGTGTTTTCCATGCATGTTCTCCAAGGGGTTTTCCTAGGCTGCTCCTGATATGGTGTAGCCCTCAAGCCTGCAAATGGACAAGACCTTTCTGGTTGCCAGCAAGCAGATTTTTTCTTTTTTTTTTTTTTTTAATGGCTATTCAGAAAGACGTTTTCACTGTAACTTTCAGTTATAGTTGCAGATTAGGCCACTAGGTAGTCTGTCATTCCTCAAGAGTAATTCCATACTGTTTCCATATTCCTGTCTTGCTTTGATATTTTTGCATTCTGAATAGTGAGAGCAGCTTATTGGGAAGCTATAATTTCCTCCTTGCAGCAAAAATAAAATTTAAAAAATTCATCACCAACAGCTTCTCTGAAAAATTTTGAAGTTTTTACATTTCAAAAAGGTATTGTTTACCTGAAGGGAATGCNAATTGGAACTGGTTGATCTTTAAGGTTCTTTCCAACCCAAGCCATTCTGATTCTAAAGAGCAGTGAAGCAGTTGCACATAAATATTAGTATTTTATTTAAAATCTTAAGAAAATGCANGTTAACTGTCTGCAGTATATCTAATTTTCTGGGTTTCTAAGATGCTTGCTTTGTCCTTAACAAGCATTGAGGTACAGGTTAACCGATGTCTTTACAGCACATCTGGCTACAATCTGCCGAGCTAAAATTTGTAGCTCAGCTGTCTCTTTTCATATCCTAAGCAATTCACCATTTTTATCATTTTACCCCTACTCTGACCCTGGGGGGGAAAGAACTTCTTTAGATTGCCTTGCAGGCTGAGCTTTGTGCCTGGCAAGGGACTTTTCCTGCTAATTACCAGAGCTGTTGATTCTGTTGTCAGGTTTGACGGTGGAGAGACAGTGGCTGCCAACGTCCATTTCCTACCAGTGGAGTGAAGAGGTAAGAGCAGCACTGTAAAAGGATGAAAAGCAATTTGAAATGTATTTCTGCGTTTCTTAGTGTAATATTGCAAGATTTCAGCGATATGCTGTTTCCAAAGGAGGGATCAGCTCCTGTTTGCTGGGTACCTCTGCAGGGATAGTGATCTGTGTGCTGAGGGGCTTGCTGCAGGTTTGACAGGTTATTTACGGAGGTAAATCTTCAGAAACACTGCACAGTAACTTTGAATAGATGGACAGTAAGAACCCAGCGACTCCTGCAAACAAGGGTAACCACGTGGTTATCTTGTGGCAATACTGCTGCTTTATCTCCTGGTAAGATGACAAATAATCTTAGCCAGAGCTGCAAGCAGTGAATTCAGTCCAGAGCTACCCCCATGCCGGACATTAAATTCTAGGTTTGACTAAAATACCCTTGCCCCTGCAGATTGCTTAGCAGAGATGTGACTGAGATGTGAATGTCCATCTCTGCATCCACATTGTGGTGTTTCTTGCTAGGAACCAGCAGCACAAACAAGGTCGTTTCTTCTTGCTGTGGTCTCTGCTGTCATCCTCTAAGCCCCTTAACTTTTCATGGCTTCCAAATCTGGTATCAACACCTTCCTTCTGCACGCAAAAATGTAACGGCACAGTCGGATTAAGGAATAAGCATCATTGTTCCTCTGTGTTCCTCAAGAATTCATCTGTTAAAGGAAAGGGAAATGCTCTCTTAGCTCAGTTCACTGGGGGGTTGGAAGAGGTAAANAATCACAGAGCTAATCTAGCTATTGATCATCAAAAAAGCTTCTGAAAAGCTTAATTTAACCTTCCTAAAGAATCTGGACATCTTCAAATACTTTAAAGTTTATTAAGTATTTATTTGTTTTTTACATACAGAAAAAGTGAAGACGATATATATTTTACAGAAGCCTGTGGCTCTTTGTACCAGTCTGGGAGGTTTAAAACATTTCATTAGAGTCTGGTTCCACTTCTGTGGAGCAGATGTTCTCTCCACACATTATATTTTACAGATAACTTGTTCCCTGAGTTTACTTGCCTCAGCTTTCAGCAGGCAGCACACTGTTAATGGAGCAGAGAGATGCAAACAAGAACATCTTGAAAACTTAGTCATTATGGCTGGACCCTGGATTCTCTGCTTTTCTGTAAGCAACTGGAGCTTCCTGTCCACATGAGACAAGTATTTATGGGGAAAATATTCCACTCTTGTTTAATTACTTTTATTTGCATAAGGCTGGATAGGGTTATTATGGAAAAACATGGTCTCTGAACTTCAAAACAGGAATTTAGCATGAAAATGTTTATTTTTCCTCATGAAAATGCTTTAAGAAAGTTTTTTCTTTCCCCATATCATTTTGTCTCCTCAGCTAACCCCCGCCCTGAGGGGTCTATATGTCCATTGCCAACTATGACAGCTTCTCTGCTTCTCTGTTCTGTTCCTCACTTTCAGTATCTTGCCTAATTCCAGGAGATATTTCTCTGAGGAGAGAGTCCTGAGGGGAATGTCTCTTGCTCTTCAAAACAAAACCTCCTCTAAGGCTTGAAGGAGCTACTATAACCGAAAATAGTACTATTGTGTGGACGTCCTCAAACCTTGTGAGTGTTTGCGTCTTTGCAGGAAAAGATGATGAAAAGCTTGATATTTCCCCCCCAGTGACATTCCACTTTGAAGATGTATTTTTCTGAATATCGATTGAAAAGCAGACCACAAGATCTCAAAATCAAGCTACCCTGAACAGCAAAGCTCTGCTGTGAACCACTTGGAGCTAAACCCATGGTGTTTTTCTTAATCTTGCCAGAGAGGATGAGGAGAGCAGGGGAGCCTGTTACACTGCTCCTGCTGCCTCTGGGCATAGCCATGTTTTGCCTTAGCTGTCAGCTTATCTTTGTGGAACAGAGATACTGCAGATTTTTCTCTTTTCAAATTAAGGTTGTTCATATATTGAAGTTTTCTATCTCCCTACTGATAACTGGAAAAACAAAGCCTGCCAATGTTGTTTCCCTCAGTGCAGACCTTAGTACATTTGACCCACATGTCATATTCTTGGCATCAGAGCCTGTGTGTTTGAGAGAGGTTGTTTTGGGAATGAGCTAATGGCACAAATGGGGGATTTGTGAAGCTACAGTGGAGTTGCGCAACTGTGTGGAATGAGAGCTTTAGGAGCAGGGAGAGGAGCTCTGCAGTCTCTTGCTTGAAATATAGATCACAGCAGGGCTGGACCTATTTAAAAATCACCAGAGGTCTTGATAGTTAACTTCCCTTTCATGTAATAGAAGAAAAGGTTGAATGAGTCATGTGAAGCCAGCCATGAGATTAATATAGACAAAGATGTCATATCCTCATGCATGCAGCTGTGAATGGCGTATCTGCTTTGCCATCTGCAGATTAAATGGACATAGTGTCTGAGTGGCTGCTGCAGGGCTTGGTATAACTCAGTTATCATCAGGCAGATTTCCTGTTGCCTAATACCCACACACAATGGTTGTTTAGCGTCAGACTTTGGTTTCTGGAGTAGTTTCAAAACCCGTCAGCCACAGTGTGTAGCTTTATAACAACACCACCGTTAACTAATTGCACTCTCTCACAGAATTATGAAACCCGAGAGGATAATTTTGTGCATCATGAGTATATCTTTGTGAATTTTTCATAGGGTTATTTTCCTCCAGATCTGTTTGCTCTAATTTCATTCCTCCTGGTAATTTGGGGCTTTCTTCTCCAACAATTAGAAAAACAACATTCTGTTTAATTACGATATTTGCAGAAACAGCTTTTTTTCCATATTCCAGGCTGTAACAAATTTTATGTCAATTAACCTCTAAATTTGCAAAGACACACCTGTATTGACCCTTAAGTGTCATTCATTCCATTTTCAAATTGGACAGTTGAATGCGAGCTCTCAATTTATACAGAACATTTAAGGAGGTAATATGTTAAGCATGCACTTAATCTTGACAGGATGATACTGTACTTCCCTCAAATCATTCTGGTCAGGGCTGATATCACTGAGCAAGTCTATCTCTATCTAGAATCTTCATCAAAACTTATTTGTGAGTTCATTCCAAAGCTGGGAGAAAATCTGTGCTCTTCATACTGAAATCTTTAATGCAGTCACGTAATTCCCATTTACTTCAGTGAGTCACCCGTGTGCACAGAGATGAGAATTCTCCCTTGTTAGGCCTTTAAAGATTTTCATGGGAGTTTGCTTCCTTGAATATTTTATTTTCAGCTTTGTTATGGTAAGATGATTTTTCTGACATTTCACTGATCACAAAGCAGCTGGCCCCATAAAAAATAAAGCACACACACAAAGAAAGAAATGACTGGGTGTCTGGGGGAAAATGTTAGTTCTGTGTCTGAGCTGCAACAGATTGTCATCATTAAAACAAAGCTCCAGCAAATGCTGGAATGACGGGCATGAAAGAGTGGGAGCATATTCTCGGATTGAAAGACAACAGAAAGGTGGTGCTTTAATTAAGTCGTTCATTTTGAGTGTATCACCTAGCTCTGATATTTTCAAAAATCCTATAATAACAGTGTTAAATACAAAGAAGATAACATGCAGAAATACTGTAAGGTGCACTTGATCTAAGAGTGCCAATCACACCATCCCTTCCTGCAGGTCTAGAAGCACTGCTGTACAGATCTGCTGATATTGGAGCACCATAAAATTTAAAAAACAAAAACCAACCAACCAAACAAACAAACAAACACCAAACAAAAAAAACCCAAAACAAAACAGGTGCTTGTCCATGTTAGGGGTGCTTTCATAAAGGAGAGTTGAAATCCAGATTTGAAAGTGCAAGAGAACCAATCCCAAACACAGACATTTTCTGCTGTGGTATCTCTTCCATGTCTGTAGTACATTTTTAGCAGAAGATGTTCCCTATTTTGATTCCCCACAGCAGCCCTTTGCCAGTTCCTTCCAGGCTCTCTGCTTTGAAGAGAACAGACAGATGAGCGATGGAGGGGACTCTAGTTATGTGTTTGAAGGAGACAGAGGAAGAATTTGGACTCCTTATTGTACCAGCTCCATCCCCAGAGGAAAAGATGGAGCCCTACCAACTCCCAAAGATTTCTTCTGTCATAGAAAAAGACATAGGCAAAAGAAATGGCCCATGAAGGGCAGAAATACCCCAGGCAGTAGTGTTACATGAAGAACTAGTTCATTCCTTTCCTCTTCACCAAGTTTTTTATTAAATGCTTTTTCTTCTGAGTTTTCCGTTTGTTTTCTATTTCTATTAAATTTCTTGATTTGTTTCTGCTTATCTATATTGCATGAATCGTCATGCTGCTAAAGACCCTTATTAAGGAAAATGAATAATCTTGTGGAAGTTACTTATAGTGTCTCTCTTCCCTGCTTTTATTGTTGTTTCCTCTCTGGTTATTGGAAATTAAAGGCCAGAAAATGGGTTTGGCATGGAATTTTCATGGGAATTTTTTTGAGGTTTTCCCTTAAAAGCTTTTTAATCAAAAGCTGGATCTAAAACTCAAATGACTTCTACGTTTTCAAAAGGAATAGGTCAGCATGCTGGGTTTATATCAAATGCTACATTTTCAGAAACAAAGAATTGTAACTTCAAGTTCAATAAAAATGTTCTTAGGCAGACAGCATCCTGGCCAGTGGCCCAGGCAGCTGCACTGTTTCTCCTGGGGCTGGGTTTCTGGGCAGTCAGAAGCGATGCAGAATCTGGAAACCAAGACTTCAGAGCAGAACAATGATGGAAATGAACGCACTGTCGTGTGGGGATGATTTCCTTGGCCCTTTTTCAGCACTTTCCTGTACTTGCTTTCATTCCCCTCCTTCTTAATTAGCTTTCCTTTCCTTATTGTTCCCTTTTCCCTTGTCTCTCACAACTCACTTCCCTGTCCTCTCCTCTCCTTGTTGCCTTTGCTGTTCTCGTGTCTTTGTCCTTGCAGTGATGCACTGACATGTCCTAACACTGGCAAAACTTTGTCAGGGAACATTTCCTGCAGAAAGCCAAGGCATGTTTCAAGGCAGGCTCAGAGTGTTTCTTCTCACAGCCAAAAGGACTGGGTCCATCCCCCAAAACATGCTCCCTTGTTTATGGTGTCTGCTTAGCTGGGGCCTCACAGAGCCAATGTGAATTTTAATTCATAGTGGTTCATTAAGAGGAACTTTTCAGGTCTTGGTGTGGTCGCGTGGCCTTTCAGAGCTCCCCCCTTTCTCTGTAGCTATCTCTCAAAAGGGGTCTTTGTTTTAATTGCAGTTCTTGTTGGCTACTCTCTGTTTGCCTTATCAGCCAAGGAGAAGAAATGTGAAGACGTATGTGTCTGATCAAATATTTAAACTTTTAATACCAGCAGCTCACGAGATACATAAACCATAATTTATTTCTGTTTATGGGACTTCTGCTGGAAGTATCCTGCTAATCTACCTAATGTATGTAAGAAAATGCAAACACGCCAAGGTTTTTTTTATTATGACTATCAATCTTCACAACAATTTAGGAAGCAATAAGGAATGGACTTTTCTGGGACTAGATCTCTTATTTATTAAAGACAGTGCTTCTTGTTAGCTGTCAGTGCCCTGTATGCAGCACTGGGTGACCTTTTTTGAGGAAATCCATTTGAGTCATGTAGCTTTAGGTGTAAGATTTTGTCACTTTTCCTATACACGTGTGTCCTGGAATGAGACATCCCGTGGCTGTTGCCCTCATAGGAGCCATAAGAAAAAGCACATCTGGACAAACTGCCTGGGGCCAGTGGAGGAGAAACATTCCCCACACAATCCTCCCTCAGGTCTGATGCTCAAGGGAGCACGAATGAGAGATGAGCCCAGGGACTAAATTTCCACGTTTCCAGAGGGGTCAAAAGGAGGGTGACTGAGGTCTTTTGGCTTCATGACAGCCAACCCCCACATCCCAGCTGAGCCCAGGACCTTGAGGGAAAAATGACCTTTCCCAATGCCCTTCTCCCTCTGCCCCCAGAGGCCAGCACGCCCGGAGAAACTGTTTTGTAACCGTATTTAGCTTTGAGTTTGCTTCCACTCCACCCCTGAACAAAGGATTTACAACTCTGATGCTGATCACTCTTTTTTCCCCCATATGCACCTCTTGGTTTAAAAAAAAAAAAAAATGGATCTTCTCCTTGGAACATTATCTTTCTCCTTTGAGGGCGCTTCCCACTTTTTATCTCCAGATGGATGTGGTTTAGCCCTGTCTCTTCCTGTAATGCTTTCATGTGTGTTGTTGCTGTGGCATTAGCAAGGTGTATTTTGGTGCTCAGACACTGTCAGTGTGACATATTGCAAGATACAACATTAGAAAATGAAATTTAGCTCTTTTCCCTCTTTTATCTTATATGGGATCCAGTTAACCGATGCTCTGGTGACTTCTTGAGGCAAGAACCCTGGCAAGAGAGAGCAAGGGAGCAGGTAGAGCTTAACCCCCAAAGCAGGGAGGCAGGCTCATAAGTGGGGTCTGAGTGACCCTGACTTCTGAATGACAGTTCTTCCAGCCTTTACAGCCATTATACAAAAAAGTGTGCAGTTAAAAATGGAAATACAAGTGGGCCCCAAGATAAAGGAGATGGGCAGCAATAACATGCTTGATTGGCTGAGGTCTGCTAGGTTGTTTTTAAGTTAACCGGATGCCCTGCTCTTGGCTTCCGTATAAAAGATCAAAAAATAAATCCTATTAATACTTTTATTAGAAGTAGTCATTCAAATCTTAGTGGGCTGAGCAGCCCTAAGTACCCAGGTTTGCCCAGCATTGCTCCTGGCATAAACTGTGTGCACATATCAGAGGTGTGAGAATATCAAGTGAGTTCATTTCATTTAATGGTATTAAAACAAATGGAAAATTGATTTTTGGTAATAGAGGGCTTGATTTACCCTAGCTTGACTCCACTGAATTTGATGGATTTGAACTTACTTCACTTTGGCATAAATCAGGGGAATACCAAGTCCAGGGAGTGTAAATGCTAAGACCAAGCTAAATATTTACTGTCTTATGTCTTATTATATCCAAAATAGTAGAAAATGTGTTTCTTCTGGTTTATTCTACTGTAATGCAGACAGTGGCCAGGAACACCAGAAGTAATTATTTGCCTTATTGCAGCACTTGGCCTTAATAACTAGTATCATGCTAACACAAACATAATTACAGATTCAAACTGAGCTTATATTTAAGATATTTATACAGTAACAAGCAGGACTCGGGTATTGACCATTCACAGACAGAACTGGTTTCCAGCCTCTGGGCTCAGCAGCGTGCCAAGGTCTGTAATCACTCGGGTACCTGACTGGAGTCCCTCCTCCCCATTTCTAAAGTGCCTCCTTACTGCTCCAGCAGTGAAAAATTAATGGACCTCCTTTCGTTTGCTCTTGTGACGAGAAGGAAGCACTTCCACTAATGACACTAAGAATAGGATTTACTGTAACTTGGCCTCAAATGGTATTTGTGGTTCCCACACATCCTGTAACAATAATGCTTTCTAAACTTAAGCGGATATTGCCACACTGACTGTTAGAGAAAAGCAGAAGGAAGATGGTGAAGCAGCTCCTCCAAGCTAATTTTTTTCCTTTCCAAAGCAGATTTATTGGCCTCGTGTTCCACACCTTGGCGAGGAAAAGAAAAAACCCAACATGAAAGCGAGACGGGCTGCGACTGTATTTTACCAGCGTGTCTGGAGTGGGGTGATTTCCTGCAAATAATTACTGATGTGCAGGGACAAGTGGAAAAGCAGATTTCTACAGCTGTTTTTTCACTCCTGCGTGGCCATATTATCTGACAAGGGCACAAATACCATATTCAGCTCTACTTTTCCCGTTTCCTAGTGAAACCTCTCCTCCACCTCTCTGTGAATTCTTCCAGCAGCTGTATCCTCTACAAACCTTCTACTGATCACTTGGCACACAGCCCCCAGGCAACGCTCCTCTGGGGCAGCTCCAGCACCCAGATGAGGAATTGGTGGTGTTCAGCTCCAGATGGCAATCAGCTGCCTCTGCTCCTTGACCTCTTTCTTGCCCAAGGCTGCCTGTAGAGCTGTCTGTCAAAGAAATATTTTTTGTGAATTCAACTCTTTATGCAAGTAAGGATCTATATGTAGGCAGCCAGTGCATCTTGCATGGTGCTTGGGCCAGCTAAAATTTCTCTTACCAGCCTCTGAGCAAGCCAGTCCTGCATAAAATAGAGAAATGCCAGCCATCCATCATCCCCTTCATGGCTTAGGAGTGTAATTTCATGAGCTGCCTGTGTGGGAGAGAAGTGTGAGAAGATGCTGCGTCAGTGTGTGGGCTGCACAAGGGACAAAGAGGTGACTTAAAATTTATACTGGAAATAGAGAGTGAGTAATAATGTGCCCACAATGGACCTTTCTTCAGAAAAAATATGCAAATGAAAAATTATTTGAATGATGGGTTTAACTACCAGCTGAAAATGAAGCTGGGAGGGTGAGGTTGTGAGCCAGCCCTCTGGCAAGGTGGTAGTGAACAGGAATAAACTACAAAGTGAAAAAACACTCTGTGTTGTGAGAAGATGAAGTTGGGTGGCTTTCAGCTCAGAAAGAGACATTTTCTAGTGTACCTGATAGGTTTTTTTAAATTTTCTTTGTGGTGCTTTCCCACAATTGATGGAACCGTGAGGAGATTAGGTGACTTGATACTCCAGAGGTGAAATCTGAATGCTGGGGGAATTCTAAGATGAATCCAGACCACAATACTGGATCCACAGGGCTATGGGAAAGCTATTGGAGCTTATTCCTTGGACCTTAGAGACAGATGGATGTGAACCAGACCACCAGATCAGACCCTTCAGATTTCGGAGGCATTGTCAGTGGGGCTCATATTCAAACATCACTGCATGATATTTTCTCTAGGGGAGGGTGGGAAAAGAAGCATAACAAGCATACCTGACACAGAAAATAAGCTGCTAGGAAAACCTAGAGACTATATTTGAGCTGATGGAATATTATATCCTGGTGTGATATTTTTCAGCTGTGGTCTCCTGAATTCACCTATGCAGTTCTCCAGCATTCATCAGTCAAGCTGAAACATGTTTTCAGCAATAAAGAGAAGACTTTCTTCAAAGGAAATCTTTCTTCATGCATATAATCCAGAGAGAGTGTTTCTTTATTTTTCCTATTGCCATTTGGGATGAATAGGATATAATTTTTCTTCTTCTGTCCATTCTTATGCATCTTCCTGCTTGAGATCCTTACAACTGCAAAGGCAGTTTGGTGAAAAACATCTTTCCCATCCCCTTCCTTCATTTCCTATGAAAATAGATACTTCGAAAGGCATGAAATATAATGCCAAGTGCTGCCTTCATAAAGAATGTCTAAAATTCCTACGAGACAATGTATTGTTTCAAAACAAAGCTATTTCAGGCAATTCTATCCTCATCTGTACAAAGCTATTCATCTGAGAAACTTTTTTTTCCAGCACAAATATTCTTGCTCTGGGGTTTTATCTTTCAGAAAGAAAAAAGAAAGTGTTTTGGAAGATCAGTTTCATATTGTTACAATTTAAAATAAAACAAACAAAACCAGGTTCTGAAGAAGTTCAATCCATCTGCCATTCTTGCTGTCCATGTCTAGTCAAAGACAGCACAATCCCTCTGGAACTTCTTTTGCAAACATTATTTATTTGATAGCCTCTGGGGTTTTTTGATTTCGGGGCGGGGGGGGAGTGTTGTCAAATTTTTACCACGAATCCTGTGCCACACATAACTTTTAAAGGAAGGAAGGGGNAAGGAAGAGTGTAGTGGGTAAATTTTATACACTTTGGGGTTTTACATGGACCTTGGTGTGGTGGAAACTACCCCCAAAACTGCTGACTCTCCATGTCCCCATCTCTAGGCTGCTTTTCCAGGGCACTGGAACTGTTACGGATGTTTGGTGTGGCTGGAGGGAGGGACATCCAGAGTTCTGACCTGATGCAAGGTGTTTTCTATGAGCAAGGATTTCTACCAGCCTATAGATTTTTATTAACTTTGATTCACAAAATCCCAGAGCTGAGCCCTGTAGAAGCTTTGATATTTCCAAAGGAAATACTTTATAGAAGGCAGATAGGTTTTGGCTAAATTGAGAACCTTAGCTACTGTTTTATGTACTCTCCCCATGCATGAATGAACTCACTGTGGTCATGAACCAGGAAAATCTGGCTAACCTACCATGGGAAAAGACATAATGAGCTCAAAAGCATGGATGCCTTCACTTCTTTTCCTTATTTTTCAGAAAACAGGGCTTCAGACCGTTAGTGATACCTCCTTTCTCAGCATCCAGCCTGCTCACTGAAATTACAGATACGAAAACACTTCCCTAGCCCCTGCATTTTGACTTGAAGTCATTGGTTCTGTTGTTATTGAGGAGATAAATATTCACAGAGTAAAGGCAGGATACTATTCCACTAAAATTCTCTCTGTGAAGTAAATTTGTAGGTGTTCCCCTAAATAAAGATTTAAATATGTCCCTTTAAACTCCAGTGCTGATGGTAACATGGACGAATCTGGTTTCAGCAACCACTGATAACTAGCCAGTTTGCAAGGTTGTCAGAAATATGTGCTTTCTCACAAGAACAAAAATACTGCAGAAGCATCCTTGCTTAAAAAATATCTGTGAAACAAAACCAAGAAGTGGAAAAAAGAAAATTAGCAGCTGCTATTGCAGTAAACTTTAACATACAGACACTGCTTTCCGAGAGCTATCATTAGAGCCAAATTAAAATATAGCTGAGATTTTTCTAAATAAAACTGTCAATGAAGATAAAAAAGTTTTTATGTTGACAGTAAAGCAAATGATTTTTTCCACTCTGTTGAGGTTCTGTAATGGTTGCAGTATATCTGGGTGAGTTATGGCATGCTAATGACAGATTAACAGCTGCAGGAGACAGGACTGCTCCCAGCATCGCTCTCGGGAGAGGGAACCTCAAGACCTGTGGGCAGGGGCTGGGTTTGGGGGCAAAGATGGGTGGAGGATTTATACAAAGCTGCACATAGGTAACACGAAGAAGAATACTGAGGAAAGCATGCGGGGTTGTGAGAAGTGGTTCCTCGGGTGGGGGAGGCCCCGTGCTGGAGGTTGTGTCTTGGTACAGCCAGAACAGAGGTGCAGCGTCAAAGTAACTGAATTTGGGTATTTTCTGTAAGTTAGGGAAGGAGTGCACCAGCAGCAGCGATAATTGCTGGGGATATAAAGTAGGTTAAGTGAGAATTATGATCTGCTGCAGTCTTTTAATGCACTGCCAGCATGTTCAGCCAGCACAAATATCCCCACAACCAGCCTGAAACAGCGATTTCCTTGGGTGTTTCCCTGAAATACTCACATAGACAGAAAAGGTCATGGTAGAGGATTTTTTTTCTCTTCTCACCATCCAAAACTGAAGGCCTTGTTCCCACTTGGGGGTGTAAAAGGCTCAGAGCTCAGCTACACCCATGGTCTGGCAGGAGAAGGATTTCTGCCATGGTGGGTAAATGCTGACCTGTCCTACTGCTCTTAGGGGTGCTGCATTCCCTGCTGGGGAGACGTGAAAAGAAAAGAAGGCTTTGGAAAGTTGCCATCTTGGTGGAAACACCCTTTGGATTAAGAATTCACTCTGAAGAGCTCACTAATCTACTCCTATTTTATCTGTTTGGAATTTGTGTTTGTTGCAAGTGAGGCAAGAGAACAGTTTGAATGTCATGGGTTGAAGCTGAACAATCATCCCTCTGCTTGGTACCTCCACTGTACCGTGATGGCAGCGGTGGTGGCATGTTTATCTGACACTCTTTGGAGCAAGCAAATGGGCAAAGAGGGGCTGGAGTGGTGCAGCAGCAGAAGCCATTCATTGCCTCTCCATCCTCTGTGCCCACGGCAAGTGGAGAGAAAGGGGCTGTAAATCCTTGAGCCATAAATCATACCCAAGCCTCCAGATGTGCTGGACCTGCTCCCTTCATTGTGCAGTGCCCAGTTAGAACTCTGACCAAGGCCAGGGACTATTGGCAGCTGTACCAGGTCCCCCATCCCTTAATTTCTGAGTCCTGGGTTTCACCACTTTTGGCAAAAAAAAAAAAAGCTCTTAACTCTTCAAAACTGCTCTAACTTGGAGATCTGTGGATGCCTTCCAAACCATGTCTGTGTTAACCTGAATTCACTTGGAGATATCTTCAACATTAATTGGATTAGTTATTTCAGCAGGGAGGAGGAAGGTAAAAAAGCAGAATGCTTAGAAAAGAACAGTTTTTCCTTGGATTGTGACATCTGAATAATTTAAAGAGGTTTTGAGAACTATGTTTTATTTTAATTAGTTTCTGAATCAGTTTCTGCTTTGCCTATTCTTTCTCCCCCCTCTTTGTACTGTTTATTTTTGATGACATCTGCAATCCCGAAAAAAAAAGAAAAAGGAAGCAAATTAACTTGGTTCAAGCCACATCAGCACATCCCTTGCAAGATCACAGCAGTCAGCTGTAAAAAATGGGCTTATGCTGAAAGAAAATGAGGAGCTCAGAGGGCTGAAAATGAACTTACCTATTTATTAACTAGATCTATCTTTATTATTTTTTTACAGCACCAAAAAATGTTCTTGGCACTTCACAGATGTGCACAGAGGATATGAGGTGAACTGCTTTGGCATTATTTTATTCAGGCCACTCTGCATTAACATTTCCCAAATCAGGAACAGAGACCATCCTTTGACAAGCTCTCAGTCTAAACGAGCACAATCGAAGAGAGCAGTGGGGGAAGAAATGAGCTGCATGGCCGGGATCAATGCTGTGGTTAAGGGATATCACAGTAGTTACAGAAAAGTCTTTTTTTGCTTCTTGCAATCCCCTGCCCTGTGACATTTTGTGTTTTGACAATAGTCCTTCTTCTTGTGTCCTTTTTCCACAAGCAGTGGTTGAAGGGTGACCCAAGGAGAGTGGAGGGAGTGAGAGTGAGAGATCACAAAGACACTTGAGAAGGAAGAGACCCAGCAACCCAAAGCTGAAGGAGACGGACCTGATCAACTGGTTGCTCTTGACACAACTGTTTTAGCTACAGCTCTTTGTCTTTTCTAGCGGGACAAGTTGTCCCTGTGGGACACAGGCAAGGCTTTGTGCAAACTCAGGTTGCCCATGTAAAGAACTCCTTCCTAACTATGTGAGGAAAGGACCTGCAGCACCCTTCTCGTAAACCTGAGGGCTACAGAAGTCGATAGAAAGTTATTTGTGTCTCTGGCCTATCACTGCCAGCCTACTTTGCTAATCCCATGTGCCTCCTGGGGAGATAGGATGCCTATGGAGCAAAAAAACATGAAGTGCAGTTGTAATTTTGAGATAATTTTGGATGAAAAATGAAAAAATTTTCCAACATANATTTCACTAAGAAATAAAAGAGCCAAGCAACCTGTCACCAAATAAAAGGCAGAATGACTGAGATGTTTCATTTCAGTATTCAAACTACAAGTTTTGAAGTTTTTATTTGAAGTGAACATTTGTGGGTTTGAAATTCGTGTCCTCCCTCTTTTTATCAGAAAGCTCCATGTGAATAAAGTTTTTTCATCCCTAAACAATTTTTACTTTCAAACTTTCCTAAATGTCAGGCAGGCCAGAAAAAAAGAACTTATTTGTGCAACTGAGATGTGGTTTCTGAACAAAGTATGTTGTGATGAGGTCCTGAACACTGTTCTGATCTGAGTTCAGTATACGGTTCGTGCAAGGTGGGCAATGGAGGTAATTCTGTTATCGTGTCATTCTGTGCTGCCAATCCTCTCCCAAGCATTATCAACTAACGTGTGACAGTTATAAAGTGGATTATAGGCCAGTCTGTCTGATACAGCCCAGCGGAATCCATCAAACATATATCACTCGGGATCTCAAATTGGACTTGAACCTTGGTCTGTGAAGTTGTGGATTAGTAATTTGTCACGTTTTGCTCACACTTTTTCCCTGCTTAGCGTATCCCTTGTGGTCCCACACTGCACTTCAGCACACTCATTTTAGTGGTGTTTTCAGGATGTAATATGAAAATTACCAGGCATTAAGAAAAGGTCAGCTCTGTTAGACTCATGGAGTAAGTAGGAGGAATGGAGTTGCTCTTACGATATTAATCATCTGTCATTAAATCTTATTAATCATGCCAAACAAATCTTGGACTGCAGTTCAACAGAGAGTGTTTGTCCTACAACTGTCTGGGATAGGTGCCATTTTTGCTGTAGCTTCTCTTTCTGACCTTTTCATCATGTTAATAACTGAGATTCTTTTTGTGGCTCATATATTTGCAAGTGTAAAACACATGCAAACATGTTACCTCTGTCAGGAAAAGCTGGAGAGGACAGCTGTGCAGAAAGGTGAGAGCTGACCTGAGTGAGCAGCAGGGCTGTCTGGGTAAGTGCCTTCATGCACAGTTCCCTTTTGAAACAAAGCTCAGGGGTTTGAAAAGCTTCAAGAGATCCAAAGCACTGTCAGTAGGAGGGAAATGCATAATGTCAAAAATGCTGGACAAGCCTGGTCTAAAGAAGGCATTAGACAGCCTAATGATGGAAGTTTTTAACTCCCTAGCACAGCCCAGTCTGCTGCTCCCAGCAGAGATGCAGTTTTTGTAAGAGCTCCCTTTGAAAGAACTGCTGAAACCAAAATGGGCTTTGTGCAGACAGATTGGATGGGGGAAACCCTTCCAGAGGAGTTTGACTGAAGTCGTGTTCCTTGTTTCTGGGCTTCCCAAGCAAATCTCAAATGACAATGTGGAGGGGGAAGGAGTATGTTCAACTGAAATATTAAATTTATTCATGTGGAGCTGAGGAACAAACACACCCTTCAGCACTTCAAAACATCCCTTTAAAAGGCGCATGCAGATTCTGCCACTTCAGAAGGGCTGAGGATTTAAATAGGTTAGGTGAAAGTGCACTGGAATACAGATAGGAGTTATCCTCTTACTAATTTGGAGATTAAAAAAACAATTAAGCAGCTTTGTGTCTTCTTAATATTCTACCTTCACATCTCAGATGTGAAAGTTTAAGAGTTTCTTTTTGCTCTATGTTTTTTGATGGGGTAGAGGGGAATAGAGGTGCAAGATTTATTGGGAAGGCATGTTTCTTTTACCGCCCCTTTAAATGGGAATAGTGGTTCACTTTCTTCCCAGGCGGAAATGTGTTGTTGAATTTAATGAAGGTGCTATCACTTAGTTGTCCAGGGAAAGTGAGATCAGGAGCCGTGTGTTACAATTTTTCTGTTGTTGCAGAAATTGCAGGTTTTGCAGAGAACTCATTCACCTGATTTCCAGTGTTTGGGGGTTTTTTTACTTGACTTCTCAGAATGCTGAGAATAAAACATTAATCTTTCAGAATCAGTTTTTTTTTGAAACCACAGGACCAGACTCCCCTCTTGTGTAAACAGGCACAGATGTGTGTGAGATAGCTGGAGTTATGCAATTCTTCTCTACTCCAAAGGCTGCCCTAACTCTTTGGATGATTCTTCAGCAGAGTAAAGCTTCTGATGAAACACTGGAAAAGACAAGGAGACTGACAGGTTTGCCTCTGACCCGTATTTCAGCTCAGCTTGCATAATGCAGTGCTCATCTTGTGCAAGCTGCTCTGGCCCCACCTGCAGTGGTTCCTCGTGCCCCTCTGCTAAGCTGATTTTCAGTATTCCTCCCACACACGAGGGTTTTCTGCAGGACAAAGCCAAATGGTGCAAAGAGAATGACTCTGCTGCCAGCCAGCCTCTGGTCCTTTCCCCCACTGGCTGTGAATGGTCACAGGCAAGGAAGAAATGTGTCCCAGCTCCTGGTGGCACATCTTACGGGGCTTGTAAGCTTTATTATGGAAAACACTTCATTCCATTAAAGGTACTGACAGAGAAAAAAGCTTTTGCGGGAGCTTTGCTCGTTGGTAATCTGGATCCTGGCAGTGCAGGCTTTGCAGATCCAGGCCATGGACCAACACCACTCATCCTCACCAGGAATGGCCTCTGGGAGCAAAAGCTGAGACTCTGCTGTCTGTGCACTTCACCTGGGGGTTTCCTTAGAGCCAGAGGAGTTTGATGCATTGTGACTTAGAGATGCCAAAGAATGGGAGCATTTTTGGCTTTGTCCAGATTCTTCCTTTATATTAAGTGCAAGAAATGGGAGAAACACACTGGGGTTGTACAAATGGGGAGCAGGAGGCCAGTGCTGATCTGCAGGAAGTGGTGTCACAGTCTGTAGCTCATGATGTGAGCTAACACTTCTCTTTGCCTTCTGTGCTCATAGAGATCCCAACACATTCGAGGGTGTTTTCAGAAACCACTGCAACACGAGTAAGGAACGGATAATAATGGATTTTGTTTCCTTCTCCTGCAGAGTTTGGTCTATTTTTATACACTTACATGTAAGATGAGCCACATGGATAGTTTTTCCATTCTTTTTCTATTTGTCACACTTCTGGTTGATTGATACATAGGAAAAAGTTTATAACTTGGCTTTTCCCCTCCTGTATCCAGTATTTGTTTACAGAAATCAAATCTGTCATTCCAGATTAACAGGAAACCATCAAATGATTTTATGATTACCGTGGGAGCTCAGTTGTTGTGCAGGTAAAAGGTGGATGTGCACTATGGTGTTTTTTACGGATAATCCTTTAAATAAAGGAGTAGCTGTAAGAGCAGATTTCTTCCACAGGCGTTTCAAGAACAGTGTGTTTCAAGGGTCTCAGGTATTCGGTGTGTGGAGCATGGAAGGCAGATCTTTGTGTACAACACCCTGCAGTGACATGGGTGGCAGGACCAGGAGACCAAACCTGGCATTTTTGGCTGTGAATGAGCAGCTCCTGCCCTTGGGAGCTGCCAGGACCTTCTCAGGAGCAAGGGGTGGCAGGAGCCACCTCTAGAGGGTGACAAGGGGCCACACTGAACGTTGTCGTGAGACACTGCCATAAGACGGAGTCATGAAGTCATATGGCAACTTTGTCATAAGAGGCCCTCTTTCTGGCACTCCTTTGCGGGGTCTGGTTTCAGGGAAGCTGTGGAACAGAATGAAGATAGTGAGCATCAAATGAAATTGATGCTTTCCATGCAGTTGGAATGTGGCACTCCTTGTTCAGGGCTATTTTGATGCTAACACCTCACAGGTAACATCGAGGAAGTCCTTGTGTGGCAGACATTTGGAAGGGAGGACAGCCTAGTGAGGAAAAGGAGCTTTTCCTGCATTTTTATTTGCTCCTGGGCCACAGTAAGGCACTGGGCTTGGGCTAGAATGGCCTTTGATCTGAGTTAGTAAGACAGTTCTTGTGTTGGGATGCACTACAATGGAGCAAAATATAACATTTTGCAAGAATCCAATTGTTCTGTTCAGTAAGATGGAACACAGATGAGGGCTTTGCAGCAGCGTGGCTGAATTCACCACATTTATCCAGGTCAGAAAAAGGAGATGATGGCTTCCACCAGGTATGGGAATGCAACATGAAACCAAAACCAAAGTCATCAGTGGGCCTTTTAAATATAACTGCCTTCCCTCCCCAGAACAATGACAAAAACTTTAAGCAAAATGCCCTCTTTTATACGTGGAATTAATAGTTCAAGCGAAAGCTTCACATTCTGGAAATCAGAAGAGTTTCTATCCAGCAGGACAGTAAACCCTAGCAACTCTAATGGGACAAAATGATCAGTGGTGCAGCGGAATGATGTGATGTGCAGACTTGTGAGGGTAGAGAAAGGGACTTCTTATCCATGCATCAGCCATGGATAACCTGAGAATCCACTCCCAGCATGAAGATATTCAAAAGCATATTTTCAGGATTAGTATATTAGATAGCCAGAATTGAAGGAGAAATTCTTTTTATACAGGAAAGTGAAGGTAGGATTTGGAATCTGATGTCAGGAATTGTTAAACAAAATGCCAGTCAGACACAGCTGCTTTGTCAGCAACATCTACACACTACTTTTCTTTTGTGAGGTACTGCAGAGATGCTTATGATAAAATTAGATAATATGGTGCTATTGTTGCGTACAGAATGTGAGAGGGGAAAATGTTTGGAAGGAGGAACTGAAATAATAAAAAAATAAATATTAAAACCATGAGGACAGCCAAGTTGAATAAAACCAGCTGAGGACCTGACTCATTTTGTGATGTCTGTGGCACACCAGATGCATGCACATGCATCGTGCTTACTGCCCTGTGGGAGTAGCTGAAAGAAAGAAGAAAGACATTTCTAGAACAATACTGGCGTAAGACATGTATTGTTATACTAACCCCCTGATACGTTCTGGTTTTAGGGTATTTGTGTGCGTGTTTGGTGTTTGAAGGAGGAAGGAGAGATACTGCAATGAGTCACTTCTTCCCCTCCTGGCTTTGGCACCATGGGCAAGGCTGGTGGTACTTCAAAAGCTTTTTCTCACTGTACCACCAAGATGTTCATTGACCTTTAAATACATTTTAAGGTCACGTGGGACCATTTCTCTTCACTTGACATAATCCAGTCCACAAATGCTCCCTGAGAGAGGGATGTCCTGACTGCCAAAGGGGAACCAGCCACCCCACAGCTCCCCAGCTCTCCCTCCACCTACTTGTGTCCCCTCCTCCAGCACAAGCAGCTCATTGATTCTGATGTCCTTTTCCTTTGTTCTTTTGGGATTTCTGTCCTCCATAAAGGACAAAAGAGCAGCCCACTTTAGTCCTGACTATGCAGAAGATAAGCCTGAACTGTGGAACTTCTCTGTCAGGATGCAGGTGCATGGGATTTTTCCTCACAGCGATGTCTTCCCGGAGCTGTGCTCTGGAGCTGAAATCTTGGCCACGAGGAAAGCGAAGGGAAGGTTCCCATTAGGTCTAATGGGGATAAAGCCTTAGCTGATGAGGCAAACACATAAACCATGTATTCTATTTCTACTCTACATGATTAATAGGGGGAACCAAATGTCTGTATCAAATTCAGTGTCTGTTGTAGTTATGCCAAGTTTCAGGGCTCAGACAGCTGGCAACCCGTAAGGAATTTATTTGGAAATACAAACCATTCACAAATGGCCCTAATTCTTTTACTACCTTTCTCCTTTTCTTAGCTATTTTTACTTCTCCTTTTATTTATTCGTATTGTGTTTGCAAAGGATTTTTCACAGTTATTTTGAGACATTTCGGTTTGTACTGCAGAGGAGATAAAGCCCTACTCGGCTGAGGTGAGGAGCTGCTGGGGATCCCGCTACACCTCACTGCCTGGCTCTTCAAAGGGAACCTCTGGTGAAACGTTTCTGTGGCCAGAGAGCAAAATGAGTTCCATGGGAACAGCTTCATTTCCTTTGATGTTTGGTGGATTTGGCAGTTCAGCATCCCTTGATTCACCAGCTTGGCAGAGAGCCGGGATGCCTCCAAAGCAGGTCAAGGCTGTCATAATTTGATTGTGGAACAAACCCATTCTCAGAAGTGTTTCATAACAGCAGCCGAGCGTTTCCCTGCTCTGTGGAGAGGCTGGGTCCCAGCAGCACACGGCAGAGAGGGGGAGGAAACCCTGGCTTAGCATTTTCTGCTCCCCAGCCCCATCTCAGCTCCCAGCCATGCTCACGCAGGCACCACAGCTCTGCAGCCAAGCCCAGCATCCTCCCTGTGGCTGTACAAGTGGAAAAATGCCCACAGGAGAAATAAACTTAAATTCTTTGCTGCAGTAGGACAGCTGTGCTGCGCAAGGAAATTTGCAGCTTGTCGGCCCCTGATGCTGTTTCTGAGTCAGCCCTGGTCAGGAGAACCAGCCTGGATGGCCAGGGAGTGGCTGTACAGTAGTGCCTTCTTTTGGAAGGAAATTATCTCCTAAATCTGCATTGCTGCATGGTCCCATCTCTCTGAACAATAATAGTGATGAAGAGAGAAGTGAAACGCAGAGACACAGGTTCTGCTGAGCTCAGGTGGGAAGCAGGTTTGCCTCCTGTATTCCCCAGAACTGGTCATTGGCAGAAGGTTTATTTTGGACTAAAGGAACCTAAATAGACAACACTGTCAGGAGTGGGGATTTTAGGATTCAAATGGGTGTTACATCAACAGAAGTGTTCAGTGACCAGCAGGGGTAACTATGATGCTGCCTGAGTCCGTGGAGGTTGGTCAGCTCCCCACAAGTGGGTCCTGTCGGAGGACAGCCTGCGCTGGGGCTGGCTCTGCACACAGTGAAGGGACAGCTGGTCCCCCAGCTGAGCTCCGGTGTCCCCGTGTGATGGATGGACTGCCTGAGTGTAACTCTGTGCTGAGAGATCTCCTTTCAAGCTTCCCTCCTCATCCTACGAGGTTAATTGGCCCGAGTTAGAAGCCTCAGGATATAAAAGCAAAATGCCAGCATGCCATACATTGGAACTAATAAAAAAAAGGTTAATTATCTTGAAACTGGGAGCTGTTGGAGCTGAATGAAGTGAGATAGCAGCTTAGACTGTGTCTGCCTGTGTGTGTGGGAGGAAGGTGTGGAGGATGTTTATTTACAATTATTCCCTTTCTGGAGAGCTGGTGCAAATCAGTGCTCCCTCACCCCCTTCAAAAAATCAATGACAATCCTTGGCTTTGGTTTTGTTGCTGTTTCACTTAACCTTTAAACTTTACCTTTTGGGTAAGCCAGCAATCAGTGAATCAAAACAGTTTGGATGTGTCTGAGTAAAAGTCAAACCCCTGAGCCTCAGCTGCGCTATCTATTGCACTGAAGCACTGGCTGGATTTGGTGCTCAGAGGTTTGCAGCACTCAGCGTGCCTGCTGAGACCCCAGGATGCTGCAGGAACTCAGGGCAGCCGCCACTGACGATTTGCACGAGCAGTTTTTGCTAAGTCGTCTCTGGTTTTCTTATGCTCTCCACAGAGTGGGGAATTAGGCTGTGATATTGCAGATTTTTCCCCTTCTATCAGAAAGTGCTAGAGATCCTGAATTAAAGGCATTTGGTCACTTTCCATGCACCCCACGGGACCTCCACCCTCAGGACTGTTCTCAGTCCCTCCCCACTGTGTTCCAAGTGCAATCCCCAAAAACCCCAACTTTTCTGTTGCAGTCTCTTATCCTGCCCTTCCTGAGGTGGTTTATCCTGGGCATCCACTGTGGTTCCTCTGCGTTTTTACCTTTCACAGGTTTCACTGTGATCAGTGGGTTACAGAAACTTAAAGGAGAAATCCTAGATACATATATATGCATGTATATGTTTAAAATGAGGTGCAGAGCCTGTGACTGCAGAGCAGCTATAACCGCGTAGAGCTACCTGTGAGCAGGATTTAAGCCCTCGGTGATGGGCTTGGCACAGTCATGCTGGATTTAAAGGTTTCCGGGGTGGAGAGAATGAAGTAAGCTGTGAGGCTCTCACTTCAGCCTTTCTTCTGAGCCAGGTAATTCCCTTTGAATGAAATTTTGGTGCCAGATGCTATTTCTGAGACCCGAGATTGCTGACGATTTCTCCAAGCGTCTGTGTTGCTGGGGTGTATGGTGGAATACAACTAATATCTCTCTGCTGGGGCACGTACCCCAGTGGTGGGGTAAGGTCCTTGCACCTTGGAGTAAGCATCAGCCAGACTGTGAGTTTTGCTAAGAGAAATACGGTAGAAATATTTGTAGATATTTAACCATTAAGCTGTGCTATGTTCCTACTGTGCAACACACTAGACACCTCATCTTTAGAACAGGTTTAGGGTGAGGATGAGCAGAGAGGAGTGAGGCAGCTGTTGGAAGGAGATGAGAAGGAAATGTAATTGAGCTTGGAGGCGCAGGAAAGAGATGTGGCCATGACAGTAAGGGAAACTGAGTTCCCTGGCTACATTTGGTGCCCACGGCTGCAAGTGGAAAGGTGTTCTGTTATTTTCGTTACATCTTTGCTAGTCATTTGTCCAATTTTCACCTCTTCCTAAGCTGTCAGCTTTACAGTATACATTTTCGGGAGTAAGCACTGTGCTCACAGCTTCTGTGCTGTGAAAATCTGAAAACTTGATGTCAACTTAAAAAATGTTATTCTGCAAGAAAAGGGAGGGGGGGGGAAAAAAGAGAGAGAGAAGAAAGAAAAAAAGGAAGAGGTGTCCAAATCATCTCTATCTGTGGAATTAGCAGTTTAAAACTATGACCAATCCATCCTCTCTCAGGATGAAACCAAATCTAGAGTGTTACTGGTTTTAATAACATGCTGAGATTATGTAGCAGAGATGTGGGTGCCATCACTTCTTTGCAGAGAACACATTAAAAACGGGTATTTTGGCTTGCACCACAATGCTGCATAATGACAGTGTTATGTTGTGTGCCAGCAATTCAATGGGATGCTCCTTTCTTTGGATCACATATCTGTTATCACTCCAGACAATGAGTATCTGATACAAAATAAAAGTGATAGATGCCAAGTGAACCAGAGAGCGAGGAGAAGATACTGTGGTTCATTGACTAACCAAATTACTTTGGGGGTATTTAAATTCATCTCTAGCTTTTTATTCTGCATGGGCTATTATAGATGAATTCTATGATGATTCAGTCTTGGAAGAATTAACCTGTTCTGTTCCATGTGGGATGCTGGCCATTGCATGAGTGTGGCGATGTGGCGACATTATAATAGAACTTCCAGGATAAAAAGGTTCTGATGAAATTTTTTTAACACATCATTTCATTTTAGTAGAGCAGTATAGCTGTTTATGCTTAAAAACTGAGCTAAGAGGAAACAGGAGCTGAACTGCATCGCTTTAGGCAGCAAAGAGTGTGCACTACATTAATGCATTTACTTGGCTTTATCCCCCATTTCACTCCTGGGTTTGCCATTCCACCACGACAGAAACTGAAGCTGATGAGTTTGCTGCAAAAAAGGCAAAGCAGCTGCTAACTGAAGCAGGGAAAATCCCTCACCAAGTTATCTGTAAATAAGTGTATAAAACCCTGGATTGGCAATGCTGATGCTTGCACACATCTTGTATTTTGCTCTGAGGAGATTGTAACAGATCAGTTTGTTTGCAAAGACTTTGGCATAAGCAGGGAATTAGAAGTCGGTGGCAAAGAATGTGAATAAAAAGACATTTTGAACTTTTACAGACAAATACACTGGAAACTTTTTCTCTGAGAGTAGACTAAATAAGACACCGCCATCTGTGTGTATCTTGTCCAAATTAATGAACAAGAGGCTGCATTTCCAGTATCAAATACCAAATTCCTTATGAACTGCTCCAGCTGTCACAAAAAGTATTCAGACCAATGGTAAATCTGTTCGGAAAATCTGATGCTGCTTTTGGACAGTTCATACCTAGAAGAGACCTTATGCTGTCCGAGCAATCAGCTCAGCCTTTCATACAAACTTGCAAAAAATAGAAGCCATCTGATTATCAGGAAAACTCTCTTAACCACTATTAGAAAAGAACAGGATGCATAGACCAGACCAATGCGAGGGCACTTTTGGGGCATTGAGGTGTTTTCTGAGAGGTGTTAGCAGCTGGATTTTGCTGCAGGCATCTTGTCATGCAGAGATTGTGACTTGGTGTGCTTGTTGTTGCCTCAAATGAGTTTATGGTCGACCATGAACTCTTTACGATGTTTGGCTAAAACCCATCAGCCAGTTAACCTGGAAGTTGCTGTGTGTTCCTCTGCAGCTGTTGAATTAAGATGATGGCAAAATAAAGTTGAACTTAAAGACACCTGGGAGGCTGAGGAGTTGAAAACCATAAACATGGAGAATTATTTTTGCAGATATGCATGTATAAGCTGACAAGTAAAGCCTTTAAATTGAATATGTGCTGTCAGTGAGGTGTAGTCAAATAATTATTGCAATCCAAGCAGTGGAAGAATATATACGTAAACAGGAATATTCGTTAGCAGGAAGCCAACAGGGGGCAATCGGAGCCTTCCCTGCCCACAGCTGTAACCCTCCTCCAGCCACTGCCATTAGCCCAAATTGCTGTCTGTTGGACTGTAAAGTGTTACACGTTCCATTTAATTAACACCTTAAATTTGATCTTGATGGTGTGGGAGCTCCTGGAGAAAATGAAACAAATTTACAACTTGTATTAACAAATGCAGCGTTTGCGAGGGGGCGGAAACCACCAGAATTGCCATGGAATTGTTAAAAGTTCTTTGTTGGAGCAAGGGGAAGAGCCAGGTGAGGTCTGTGGGCTCGCTGTGCAGAGCTGGAGGTGCTGCCCTGGTTTTGGTGAGAGCCAGCGTGGGTGGGTGATGGTCTCACTCCAGACCTGCCCGTGCCTGGAACGGCTCTCCAGGTGCTGCTGGGTTGGTGTCTCACCATCCCAAGCTCTCTCCTGCCGAGGAGGACAGCTCTCTCCAAGCTGAAAAGCACCAGGAATGACACTGTATCATTGAGAACCGATGATTAATCAAAAAACTCATTACCATTCCCAGAGCAGGCTCTTAGGAGCATTCCTGTCAGGCAGAGCAAAGGCTGAGGAACGTGAGCTGTTTCCCACGCCGCCTGCCACCAGATGACACTGCAGAAGGTTCTGATGTTCCAGATTAGGAGAACGACTTTTGTGTGTAATTGTGGTCTGGTGACCAAAGGTCTTTCAAAAGAGATGAACTTTAATTTAAAAATCGAATGGAGTTGATTTTCTGTGGACCACCATGTGTATCCACTACTGGAGACCTTTAGAAACGTGTGGGGACATTTGACAAGAAGTACGTACATAGGTTTGGGTTTACTCTGGGAAGAAGGATGGACTAAGTAATTCCTTCTTTCCAGGCCAGTATCTGATTATTACCATTATTCTTGCCGAAGATACCTGGGGAAAGCAAGATTCCAAATTATTTGTATATAAACATGTTATTATTTCTTCTTTTATAGGGAAACAGTAATTTCTTAAGTAGTTCCACGTGCAGAATATATTCCATGGGGACACATCCTGGCTTTAGGAGCAAGGAATCGCAGGGGCTGCTTTGCTCTCTCACTGGCTGTTCCTCGGTGGGCAGTGCTGTGTGCTCCCCACCGTACTGAGGAAACACCTTGTAGAGCCAAAAGAAAAAAACCTAAAAGCAGGAAGGTGTGTCAGCCCATGACCACCTTTCCCTCGGGCCTTGAACTCCTGCCTCCTTCCAGCTGCTGCGATCTGAACCACCACTATCCTTCTCGGGTCTCACCTTGGATTCCTGCTACGTGTTTCACAATAGACTGGCTCTCTTTGTGGCTCAGCATGATGCCTGCCCTGCTTGTATTACCCACATTATCAAATTTTCTATGCCCAGTATGTACTGTAGCCACAGCATCAGCTCTGGCTGTTTTATAGGGGACAGTTTGGGGGTTTTTTTAGGGAAATTTTTTTTCTCCATTTCACCCTGCGCATCAGTTTAAAATGCAGCTGGAAGCAGTGAGCGGAGCATGGTTGGTACCACAGCAAGAGCATCCTGCAGGTGAAGCCTGCGGTGGTCTGAGGGGAGATACCCCTTTATCTGCACACACAGATCCATAGGTCTGGAAGGGGACTCCAGTCCGTGTTTGTGGCATCAGCCGAGTCAGTCCCGGTGCTCGCATCGTGTGCAGCCCTCGGCAGAGAATCCTCGGCGTATCCATGGGAACACGGCTTTGCTGAAGCGCCTGCGAGATGCAGCTCATGACGAGCCGGGTGATCGGGGTGAGCGTGTGGGGGAGAGGAAGAGTGTTCCTCGTAGCTTTCCTTTACCCCCACGCTAATCAAATGCAAGAAAAGTTGCATAAATGAAGAACTAAAGTTTCTCCTTACAGTTTTTCCCAGGTGGTCTATCCCTCGATATCACTCCTGCATTAAATACGCCACTACAGGGCTCATTTTCAAAACCTGATGGGGTTTTTTTTGATGGATAAATCAGTGAGATGCTCTGTGCCATGGAAGTCTGGGGCAGGTCCAGCAACACCAGTGGGATCCAAGGTCATAGGGGCTTCAGCTTTCCTGGAGTCCAGGGGTAGAGCACCGTTAGCAAGGTGTTCAGTATAGATATCAGGCAGCATCTGATGGCCACATTTGTGACTTTAAAGGTAATTTTTAGGGGGTTTGCTGCTGGTAGAGTGAGGTCCATAATGACAATCTTGGTGCCTTCCTTTTTTTTATCCTGTATTTTTGTGATGACGGCCACAGAGTTGGTGTCGTAAGTTGAAGGCACACAGCAGCAGTAAATTTATGACTACAAATTGGAAAATCTCTCTCCAGGTTTCCAGAAGTGACATAGGTGATAGTAGTGTTTGGTGCCCCAACAGAGGTGTAACAGAGCTGGCTGTAGTGGGTATGTTCTGTGGCTCTCAGAGCATCAAAGGCACTTTGTCTCAGCTCCTGTTGATCTTTTCTCCCAGGTTTTCCCATTATAAGAAGTCACTGTAAGATGGGGCTCAGCTGCACACGAAGTTCTCTGAAGTTCTCACTCCCCCTTGACACAACACCCCAGGCAACTGTAGGAGCCAAACCTATTTAAGCATTTTCTCCCTAATTAATGGCAATGCTTAAGGACCTGTTCAATCACAAGTGAACAAACGTCCTTCAGTGCTACCCCAAGGAGGGGCTTCCCTAAACCAGCTCTCGTTGCCCTGTTTTTGGTGGGAGCTGCAGGAGAAGTGTTTTTTCAGAAATGCTGATGCAAGAAACATTCCTTCCTCTCTCGCTTGGCACACTCTTTCTTTTGTGTGAATATTTTTATTTAAATTTTATCATCTGCAGGGCTAAAGAATGAACCAAAGTCAGTTGGGTTGGCAGATTCCTTCCCACAGCCTTACATGAGCTTTGGGTAATCACCCAGTGCACCGGGGTGTCCGATCTGTGCTGAGAGGTCTCAGAGCACTCAGAAGTGAGCAATTTGGGTATCAAATGGCAGAGCATTTTGGATCAATGACTTGCTTTCATCCCTTTCATCCCCTGTATCCCCTTCAGAACAATTGCTATTTCTCACTTTTTTCTCTCTCTCTTTTTTTTTTCCAATTTTATTTTGTCTGTTCCTTATTATTGTTTTCTGGAAATAGTGGGGGGAAAAATCCATCTAAAGCAAAGAGTATGTACCAACTATTGCCTCTCCCTCAGGAGAAATCATTTGGGAGCATTGTGTTATGTATATAGATATATATATAAATATATGTAAGTATATATATAGTTATACAGTTATAGCTATCAAGCAGTCAACTGAGACAAAACTGAACTTTCATCCGTGTTTAGCTGCTCAACGTGTGTGATAACTGCAAAAATACACTTCTTGGCGTGAGAAAATGGCAGAGATTTAGGCAGCTGGATCAATTATTTTTCACATATTGGATGGCTCTGTTCTGATGTCCTGCCAGGCTGCTGTAGGCGGGGGGTTAGCTGACTTTCACATGGGGGTGTGCAAGTCAGACACAAATTTGTGGAAAATCTCTGTGGGACATGCACATCCTCCTTCAAACTTCACATCTCCACCATCACATCATGAAATTGAGTGAAAAGATTGATCCATTAAACCAGTTTGCTAATTCCTTCCCTGAAGCTGAATCTGGGCAGAATTCCCAGTCACTAAACTTCGTCACCTAATCTTTGTGAGTCCTTCAGGCAGAATGAAAATTCTCCCCAGCTTTTCACTCACAGGGCCCAGCCCTCTATAAATAAAGTTTATGGAGAAAGCCTAATCATGCTGACTTTAGGGAACATTGTTTTGCCTTCGCAGCTACACCCAGTATGGGACTGAGACCAAAACCTCAGAGCCGCAGACTTTCCATGCTTTGGGATGGTCGAGTGTGCATTTGCCTGTTCGTGCTCAGGCTTCCCACCCATTCTCCAACCTTGTCTCCACATGGTCTGAAGCTGGGCAGCCCAGGGAAGGGAGGGTTTGAGCACACGAGGTCTTAGCCTTTCCATGGACACGTGCTGTGAGACACAGAGTGCTGCCCCTATTCTTCTCTGGTTTCAGGCAGAGCTTCTGGAAGGTAGTGAAGGGCTGGGAAGCAGGCTGAGGTGGAGCTGTGTTGGAAATTCAGGGTTTGGGGCACTGACCTCAGGGGACCTGGTGGCATTCAGGTGCCATGTGCTTCAGCTCCATAAGGAAAACATGGAAAGGAAATAATGATGATGATACGAATACATCTTTGTCCATCCAAGGATCTCAGTGGTAATACATTGAGGCCAGTCTGCTTTTGTAGTCAGCTTTTGGTTTTAGACTCTTTGACAGCAGCAGAAGATGCAGTTTAACTCAGTTTTCCTCCTCTTCCATCAGTGTCAGCCTCTGTTCACGCAAGCCCTTTGCTAGGAATGAAAATATTAACACATTGAGTTGAGTGTGAGAGGAGGCCTCCAAGAGATGGTTTTGTTGTTTAACCACCTCTTTGCTAAGAACAATAGTTTCCCTGCAGGATATCAAGCTGGGTACCCTCAGTGTATACGTTTGCACCTCTGGGGATAAGTCACACTCCAGGACCCTTCTGAGAAGGGGGCGAGGATAAGGAAAGGAGAACATCCAATTTCACATGCTCTGGTGAGCTGCAGCAGTCTCCCTCCCTCCCTCCCTCCCTTCCTTCCTTCCTTCCTTCCTTCCTTCCTGGGAATAGTTTGGGATGCTTTCAAAGTGTCTGTCACTCTCTGCAATTGTATTTTCCCTCATTTGTGAAAAAGCCTGAGACTGGCTGACATCTCCGCTGCTCACGTCATTGTGGCACATGCTGGACTGTGCAAATAAAAGAGTCGTGGCATGTATCCTCGGGAGGTGTAACTCTCTTGGTTGCCCTGAAGGCAGAGGGAGGAGCTGCGAGCTGCAGAGCCGGCCCCTATGCCTGCTGCAGGAGAGCACGTGTGCGTGAATTACGTGATCTGAATCTTAACCAAAGATTATTTGCATCACTCAGTGATACCGACTCAGCCCCTGGGCTGGGTTTCCCTCTTGTTTCCAGGTGCATATTGGGAGGTGTCCTGTTTTTGTGTGGGCTGGGACAACAGGCAAGTTCTTGCTGTTGGACTTAACAGAGAAAGCAGATTTTGGAATGAGAGGGCACCTGGGACAGGGTTCATGCCAGCTCTTTTCTAAACCCGTTTCTATTTTGCTATACTGAGCAGTGGGACAAAAATATTTGTCAAGATAATGATGCATCTCCTGTCTAATATCATGAAGACACCATTTGATTTTTTCTCTTTCTGGTTTTACTTTAACAGAGGCGTTTACCTTATTAAAACAAAACAAGCCTGTTAGTGTGTTGATGGTAGTATTGTTTCAAGGTGGATGCAGAAGATTCAGAGATTTGGACTGCATCCTTGTTTTCTGACATGCTGAGTGATTTTGGCCAAGACTCTTGCCCTTACACGTCATCATATTTTTGCTTGTAAAGTGAAGACAAAAGTGCTGTGTTCAGCTGAAAGGACCTTTTTTGTTCAAAGGGTTTTGCAATACACAGAGCAAAGGGCTGTGGAAGGACAGATAAATGACAAGTGGTAAAGCAAAGTAAAAGACGCAAGCCTTTGTAACCATATGCAAAAATTATTTGGAGTCACCAGATGGCAGGATTCTAGACCAAATTTGTTTTTGTTCTGCAAATCAAAACATAGCTTCTTTTACAAATGTCTGTCAAGTGAGGCGTGGGTCTTATTAAATGCCAGGAGTGTTAGAGTGTCGCCACAAAAGATCCAGGTGCAGATAGTCTGGGAGATGTGATGAATAGCCAGTAACTTGCTGCTAGACATGGTGGCTGTGGGGAGTGCAGATGGCTTTAGAAACAACCAGCACTGGGCAGTGCGAGCTGTGTGTTCCCAGGATTGCCACCGAGGTGGGGTGTTTTTCTGGAAGAGGTGCTGCAACCCAAGCAGGACCCAGTGCTTGAAAGTGCTGTAGCTGGAGATGAGGCCATCAGGGCAGCTAAGTGCCATGTTCTCTGCACCCTTTCCTATGCGCAAACCGTGAGTGTGTCAGCTGTAGACCCGAACAGTCATTTTTCTAGGTGGCAATAAAACAATATGCATTTTCCAATTAATGGTGCAGGCAGCATTATTTCATTTTTCATTGTTTGCATGAGTCAGATCACTGTGGTCCTTCTAAAGAGGCGGGAGGTCATGGATAGGCCTTCTATGGGATGTCTTTGCCAGCAGCTTTCCTTCCCTTTAATAGAAGACATCAAAAGAGATCACAGAAAATGTACAGTAGAGACTAAATGTGCAGCACCAGGATAAATAAGGCACGCAGTCTTTTGGATTTAGAGGACATCCCTTCATTTTTGCTCAGTGCAGTCCAGTCTCTCCTTTTCCAGTTTTCGTGACAGATCTGACAAAGACAATCTTCTCTTTTAATGCTGAGCTGTGAGTTCTGCCAGACGCTCTGTTCTGTAAGAGCATGCAGTTTTGATCAAGCCAAACCAATTATCCCACCAGTGATAGTTTACCATGTGGAGAGTGTCCATCTTACAAGACCCTGCTGGACTCTTTTTTTTTTTTTTTTTTTTAATGTACGTATGTATTTTTAGCCCTACACCATTATTACTCTTCTGGAGAGCAAATGACATGCTGCCGTGCAGGTAAGCTGCCTTCAGCCAAATAAAGACTTAATTGTGGCACAAGCAATTCAACACATATAATAGGAGACAAGTGCATTCAGTCTCGAAGATCGATGATGTTGACAGCTTTTGAAAATTGTAAAATGTAACTGTTATTAGAGCAAGGTGGTGGGTGAGAAACATGGCCCAAAGTAGATCTTGTCAGCAAGGCAAAAAAAAATATATATCTCTTGAATGACTTGAGAGTTGCTGAGGAGGAAGTATATCTGGGTTGAGTCTGCTGATCAGGTGTGAGATGGCTGGGAGCTGGTCACAGAATACCTCTTGGAAATGTAAAACTGCTGCGCTGTAAAAATAAGAGTGAAATCAGGAAAGATCTCAGCAATATTAGAGTGCTAATTTTGTGGGGTTCTAAGCAGCGCACCTGAGCATTCTTTATTTTCTCTTTAATTGCTGAAGAAGTGCTCAGGCTGGTGGAGATTTATTCCCAGGTACCCACAGAGGCTGTGCAGGTGCTTTCAGAGGCATTTGGTCTCAGCAGACCCTGTGAGCAGGCTTCTATAACTGCATGCAGCAGGCCTGGGAAGGAGGACTTTCTGCCCATGAAAGGAAGAAGAAGGACATTGCACTAAAAACAATCTAGGCTGCTTTGCAAGTCATTTAAAAGCTTGAAAAGAGTTGGGTTTTTTTTTTAGAGCCCATTGGAAAGTATTCATCAATGGAATTTTTTTAAAGGTCGCATATTTCCTGAAAGGAAATTACTCCTCATTCTGAGACTCTCAAATCCACTGTCACTCCATCACTCTCCTAATGTGTGGCACTCTTAAATGCACTTGGCTTTAACTTTTCAGCTCTTCTGAGGAACATTGCCCTCTTTCCTCACAGCACTTTTGTGGTTTTTTTCCAGCCCTCTCCAATTCTTACACAGTTGTCGGCCTCCTTCACATCAAGCTGCGTCTGACTCTTCTCCCAGGGCTCCCGCGTGAGCCTCTCATGCTTTTATACCTCACGTCTGCTGGTGAGTCCTTTGAGACATTTTTTTAAATGCCTTTTGTGCGCCTCGCCAGCTCTTTGCTCTGAGCTCCTCTCCACTGTGCCCCTCTGCCTTCCCTGCTGGAACCCAAGCACACTCCCTCTTGAGTCTTTCCTATTACAGCTGCAAAAGAAGATGTGTTAAAGTGATATGCTAAATTTGAAAATACAAGGCCTTGCATAGGGCTGACATTTTTTTAAAAGCCCGTCTCACATTATTATTTTTCTTTGTTACATGGTCTTTCGCTTTGTTGTGGCTTTTCTTAATTAGTTTGCTTGCTACTGTAAACACATAGAAGAAAGGATTCACTCATCTCTGAATTGATTTCCACACATGCAATAGAAAGCATGGTGGAAATTACACTGGAAATTGAACATTATATGGTGTGATAAATAGTAATTTGGAGGTATATTAACCTTCTTCCTTTAGGTAAAGAAATGTCTTATATAATAACTGTCCTCATTCAGGAGCTGACATTTCCTCCTGATGAGGCATTTATCTTATGGCTTGATTATCTTTCTGTGGAAACATTTCAACTCTGACCTTTCCAGATGCTGTAGTGGGCTATGCTTTCACACTGACTGGCAGCTTGCGGTGGCATGAGGACAGCTGGGAATATGAGGTGTTCTGCCTACCCTAAATCATTGAGGTGGTGACAACTTGTTGAAAAGCTCGTTGATGAAACCTAATTCCCTTCCTTTCACTGAAAGATAGCTTATCTAGCAAAGTAAAATGGGTTGATGTAAAAGAAAACCGTGCGGAAGTGTGGAGCGAGATGAGAGGGATGCAGGGCTCCCCAGTACAGCTCAGGGAGTGACAACCTGCTTTGTGCCCGAGCTTCAGTGTTACCAGAGAGATTCGGACACATAACAGTGCTAAAACAAAGCCAGCTGAACAAGGTGCACTATTGTTGTCTGCTACTTTGGGAAGTCAGACCTCCTCCGGACTTCCCCTGGCTTCCCCTGACCTCTGATGAGCACAGAAACTGCCTTATTTCTCTAGGAAATGTGGAAGGTTGTGGGAGTAAGCTGCAACATTTTTATATTGTGATTATTTGCTGCTATATGCAGCCAGAAAAGGGGTAAAGCAGGACTAGGGATGACTCATGGTGCCCCAGCCTCTCCCAAGAGCAGGCTATGCACACACAGCTTTTTCTCTCATCCTGGTCACTCGAGGGTGAGCTCTGTCCACAGCACAGCTCCTGCTGAAGTCACTGTGGTGACTAAAGTCAGTGTGCCAGCACCCTGCCCTAATTTATTTTGCAGTTCCCACCTGACTGGGCATAACATAAAGGCTGTCTTCAAAGTATCTACTTACAAGGAAACATGTGAAACCTACCCATGGTCTTGGGAATACTTTCGATCCAACCAGTGAACCCTTCTACAAAAACTGCAAAACGTGGAAACACCCACAGAAGATGCATCTCTGGTTTGGTGCCATCTGACAGAGCCAAAAGCCTCTGGTTGTGCCTTGCATCACCAGCATGGCTGCAGAGGGCCTAGGGCAGTGTGCCTGGGAGCCAAGGCTGTCTCCTCAGATGGACTCTGAGTGACTCCTTGTGCACCCTGTGGACAGCACCATGAAGTCACTGTGCCCCACATTTGCATCTGACCCTCCCAGAGAGATAACAAGAGCTGGACCTTGAATATGACTCCCGATTTTGTGAAAGGCTGGTGCAGTGGCAGAAGGTCGGATGGGACGTGTTTGCAGGAGCCTGTGCTGTTGAAGACACCCGGAGCAGTTTTTAGTGCCTGTTTCTGTGTGTACAAGGGAGCCCATTACCCAAACCAGAGCACCGAGCCCTTCTCAGTAGCAGACCAGCAGCACTGCTGGTGCCCCGGTGCCCTGGCAGCTCCTTACAGCACACGTGTGGCAGAGCTGAACACATCCATCATGCTGAGATTGGATCCCACATCCCGGCTGGGTCCTGTTGAGTCACCTGGAGTTGTTTAGGTTCAGGCCTGTTATTTTCTCCCAACAGACAGCAGGCTCTAATGAGAAGAGGTCTCTTTCTTCCTCCTGCCTGCTCCTTGACCACTTCCAAGTTATAGTCTGAGGACAAGTGAGTTTTAGTCCTATAAAAGAGTTCTCTAAACCACAAAAAACCAAATGTAATTTCACAGAAGATACCTTGGAGGTCTCACACTGGTTACCGTGGTGTGGTCATTTTGGGTGGAGGACACTGCCCTTGGTACACCAGTGCTGGAGGGGGGAAGCAGGGTCCCCTGTTGCTCCATCAAGGCCTGGGAAACCACAGCAGGGAAATGCCAGTGTGATGATGGCCAAAAGCACGTCAAAACTGGGTATTGGGGGAACAACCTAATTATAGCTGTCGGGACAGACCTGTAAGCAGAGGATTGTTTCAAAAGGGGCTGTGTTGGTGGTGCTGAGGGGAAATGTGTGTGGAGGGCAGTCTGAGCTTGGGACTCGTTTGCATGGCAAATGCAGCGGTTCAGGCGTGGAGAGGATTCCCCACCAGGGACAGTGTTTGCAAACACAACCAGAATTAATATATTGGGTAAATAAACTCCAGACATGGTCTGCTCTGGATTAAAAAGATCTGCAAGGGTTGAGAATCCTAGACAGTTGAAAATAGAAGCAAAGTTTTGAGCTTGGTTTTACTTATGCTAGTAAGAATCACGAATATATCTGTGGAAGTTGATGGAGTGATGCTTATGTGACTGAGGTGTAAATGAGAGGATTTGGTCCCTGCAGTCTGTCAGAGGAGAGTGTGATATTACCAAGAGCTGTCCTTTATGAGCTTTTTCCACATGCTGGAAAACTCCATTAACAAAATGTAACATTTTTTGAGAAAAACAAATCAATTGAGCCAATTTTCTTTCTCTTTTTTTTTTTTTTTAATGTTTATAGCAAAGTGTCTCCTTACTCCCTACACTCACAGCACTCACAGCACACTTTGGACCTGAGAGTCCAAATTCCTTGACAGGCACAAGAGATCCCTTGGTGCTTGGTCTGCCAGACAGGTTTCCATCTGCCCCTTTCTCCCCCAGATCATCCCAGAGCTGCTCTGGGGCTCTCTGAGCTAAGCTGAGTTCCCAGGCTGCTTGGTAAAGCAGCCACCAGCGGCTCCTTCTTGCATTTTTTGTTTCAAATTCTGCCAAAAATTCCTCAGCACACACATCCAGCTATTGCTGGAAAGTGGAACATCACAGGATCCAGCTGTGTGAAGAAGCATCAGGCTGTGAGAGTTCTGCCCCAAATCAGCACGTGGTGGTTACCACCCTGCACATTTTGTGAAGCTGCAATGGCCCTGTGCCCACCACTCTGGCACGTGACACACCTCAAGCACTGCCAGCAGGACTGACCAGGTTTTGTCAGTGTTTTGCCTTCTGTCCTGCGGCACCGCTGAGGTGAGTGGGAATTGTAATCGCTTTCTCCCCCTTCCTTTCAGTTAGTGGTCCCTCTTTTGTGCATCTTAAAATTGGTCCCCTGTGACATTTACATGTCTACATGGCATTAACATTTCCAAACTGGCACACAGCAATGCCATAGCTCAGCAACACAACCACCTGAGATGCTTCTTTTAGCCAAAATGAGGGTACACGTGTGTGTGCTGGGGGGTGGCAGAGGGGAATGGCTGTGATGAGTAATTGCTTGGGGATTTTAACCCAATTAAGACAAATTAATGGAATTACGAGGTGGGTCATTTGTAAATATCATCAAAAGTTGGAACTGTTTAATTGAAAAGATTCGGAAGTTCCTGAGGTTTGGGTCGGTATGGGCTCCTGTAGCTACGAGGTGCCTGGGGGAGCAACCGGATTTTGTATAATCATCCCTTTCCTGTACCTGATGACTGAGCACATTTTGTTAGGGCTGTCCTCATCTTTTGGAGCAGACACGAAGCTGAGGTCCTGACCATGTGTGGTCAGAGAGGTCCCATGGCATTTGGAGCAGCGTTGCTCTGGCCAGGTTCCAAATTGGGTAATTACATTACATTTCCTTAAATTCCCCCTGTAGTTTCCACTGGATATATTTCTCTTTTTCACATCCTGCCCGAACCTATAGTTTAGCTCTGTATCTAATTAATTTAAGTACTTTGAAAGTATAAAACTCTATGTCAGTGCTGTGAGTACTATTATTTCTTGTGCCCCAATGTGATGTTGAACAGCTGTCGTGGGCCAGCCCCAGAGGTGGCTGTGTCAGAGAAGGGAGATCCTTTGGAAGAGCTTTGAGGCTCATTGCAAGGACACAGTATAAACCTACAACAAAATAATATCCCTGGAAAAAGGAACAGGCATGTAGACAGCATTTATTGAACTTTAAAAAGTTTAATAATAGTATAATATTCTTCTCTTAATCTCCTTGAATGAAACAGTTTAACTAATATATTCTTATGATGTTGATTTACTCTCAGTTACCCACACAGAGATTAGCATCTCCTTACACTAAGAACTGTATAAAGTGTAGTGAGGGTTGCAGTTTATAATCGAAATAAATCAGATGCGCAAGGAGATGAAAATAGAACTAGTCATCGCAAACTAGGAGCTATGGTTGCATGGACCAACATTTTTAACTCGCTTTTGTAATCCAGGCTTCAGGTTAGCCAGTTTGCAAAATATTCACAGGCAGCTTCTCAAGGTTGGGGCTTCTCAAAGGACAGGAGCAGAACGTTAGCTGGGTTAAAGCTCAATAGAAATCTGCTCCTGGAGAAGCAGTGGGCAGGGGCTGATGCACAGAAACTTTTTAGTCCTTTGCCTTCACCTTTGGGAAGACCAGCAGTTCTCCACTGAGTTGCACGTGTCTGGCCAAGCACCAGCCTCAGCCAGGGCAGCAGTGGCTGTCCCATATCCGCATGCCACTTCCTTGGCACTAGCTCGGGAGCTGAACTCTTAGAAGTCAGAGTTTAAACTGCAGAATCTGTTGAGACGACCAGATACAGCTTTGTTGGTCTCTCTTTAGGAACCATGCTTGTAGCTGTTTTTTCCAGTGGGAACAAATGTCTTCGCTCTGTAAGGGGTTTACGGCCTGCACTGCTGGGGTGAGAAGGTCACAGCAGAGGGGCACTCGGTTTTCTCGGCCGTTTTTCTGAACACACGAGGAAAGCAGGACAGCAGAGGGTGATGGGGAGGGAAAGCAGAGCAGGGCTGGTCCTGCCCAGGATGAAACTGCCATGGTTTTGTTGCCACAAGGCTGCCCACAGCCCAGCTGCAGGACCCTGATTAGTTATATCTTTTAGACTCTGGCCAGAGGAGGTGGGCTGCAGTTTAGTTTTTCCTCAGAGCAAAAGCCCAGATCCAAAAGCACTCATGTTTCTTCACCCATTTTCCTCACTTTCCTTGTTCTGTTTCCTGTGTCCCTAATGCTGCCTTGCTGCTGTGAGGCTCAGGTTGAGTGTTTTAGGCCTAGTGGGAGTGAAGCACAAAGGCCACACTAGCAGATAACAGAACCCACATCCTAGAAGCCTCTACAACACCCTGGCACAGCCGTGACCATTGTCCTCAGGCTGTGGGACAAGCGGGTGTGAAGGCACGTGTGCCAGTGATGGCACGTCACTGAGACATCCGGGTCACTGCTGCTTTCCACTTCTCGTGCTGAAATATTCACTCTTTTCACCTCTGTGTCATGAGGAATTGCCACGGGGAGTTGATTAGCTCCAGAAAAGCATTGCTGCAGTGAGTCTAAACACAGGGACTTAAACTTGAGTTTAGTTCTCAGCATCTAGCCCAAACCACCTTGGGTCAGTGTGTGTAGGACTCCCTCCAGTCTCCTTACCTGCTCCTGCATATATTTATCTTGCTCATTCGGTGACTGAGTTGCTTCATAGCCTCTGTATCTATTATATTTCATGTTTTAATACAAAGGAACATTCTTACTTCAAGGGAAGCTATTATTTTAAAGGGATGAAACTCAAGCCCGAGGAAATTGCAGGGATGCAGTCTGCCATCTGTTTAGCTGCTTTGGTTACTGTAGGCTTTATGAAAGACATTTTGCTCAGGAGGATGAACTGGATGTGAGTGGTTGACAATGACATTTAGAAGAGACAATCTGGCAAATGAGAAAGCATGAAAGTCTCCTGTGGACTGTTAAATACCGAATAAAATATGAATAGTGCTGTGTTATTACTAAAATGAGCTATTTTTTAATGATCCTACATAACCTGCCAGACCTCTGATGTGACAGTTAGCAACAGCACTCAAAAAACCCCATGAATAATAAAGAAAGCAGTTTAAAAGTTGGACTATATATTAATATATAGTCTGACATGGGTCTCAGGTGTCTCTAATGAAGAAAGATAATTGCACAAAGAGCTAACAAGAAAATCATGGATTTCTCCCTCCCACCTGAAAGTTATTGATTTAATTTAGTGTAATGATGCAGAGAAAAACCAAACAAGTTTGATTAAAATTTTCTGAGCTGTTTTTAAACAGCTGCAGAGAGCTGTGCTCACACTAGATGAGGAAAAGGAAATAATTTTCAGATTAATAACCACTAGAGAAAATGCTCAACAAGATTTAGTAGAGTTACACTTTTTTGGTTTAGCAGTCCAGGGTAATTGGCACTTGAGAATTTTTAAAGTCTGGATGAGATTAGAGTCTCTGGTTAACAGATGTTAATTTTTAATAAACCTTGAATTAACAATAAGGAGTAATAGACCACAACAAATATGGGAATACAATGTTCTAGTTGAGAGAGACAGCTGAAAATTGAGGAGTTCTTTTTGGCCCCAGTCCAGCTTCTAGCTGAGTAGGTTTGTCTCTGAACAGGTTGCTCCAACAATTTTCAGCCTGGAAGGTCTCTCATCTCCTTGCCAGGCTTAGCCAAAGTGAGAGGGTTAGATATGCTCAGTGATTTGGGCATTTTCAAGGTAGCTGCCACCCTTTCTGCCATTTGGTAAGACCCAGGGTGACATCCACATCCCAGGGCTGGCTGGCTTCTCTCCTGCACAGTGTGGAGTGCAGACCTAGGCAACATCTCCAGTCTGGAGTGAGTGAGCCACAGGACATACCTAGGATGGGACTGTGCTTTAAATATTGTCTGTGCAAGCATCTGCATCAGGCTGCAAGCAGATACCTCTCTCCAGCTGGATTAGCATCCCAGTTTCCTCACCTATTTTGCAAGCAACTGACATATTAAGAAAAAAAAAAGGGGGAAATTAGACCAAATTTGGTCTTTTATGTTTGAGTCTCAGTGGAGAAAATACAGAAATTGTGCTGGAAGCAAGGATCAGGACTCAGGAGTGGGATTCAGTGCATAGCAGGAATTGTAAAATGTGCTGTTCAAGGCCCAGAACAGATGTCAGTGCCTTTACTGACACGGCTGCTTCTTTCCCTATGGTGATGTGGCTCCTCCTCCACTGTGGCATCACAGCAGAACGCTGTGCTGTGCTGTGCTGGCAAACCCTGCTGTCCCCCAGACCAGGGAGGGTTCCGGGTTAGCAGATGCTGGAGCCCTCAGTCAGGAAAGCAAAGGTTAACTGGGTCAGGAAGCAGCTTGGGGGTGTGTTAGTGCTTGGGAGCATCCCTAAGGAAGAGGAAATCACCACCAGGGATAGATAAAGAGCCACGGTGACGGGCAGCAGGAGGATCAGCACTCTCCAGGAGATGCTCTCTGTGGCTTTGAAGAAATTATTCCTTGCTACTGGGAAAGAAATGCCCTTTTGGTCTCTTTCCTGTTCTCAGTCCTTCTGTGTTTGAGAAGGAAGATGCCTCCATATGGCCCCCTCAGGGAAGCCAGGAGTAGTGTGGGAAAGGCGTGACTCGGGAGAGAAGCTGGTGCTGAGTGCTGGGCTGCCGCAGCCCCTGTTCCTGTGGGCCTGAGGGTGTGCAGGGAGACAGAGCTCCACGGGTGCAGGATGTCCTTTGCACCTCCTTGGCTCTCCCTATGTCCCTCTCTTTGTGCACTCTTTCAGTTCCCTCGTGGGAGAGCCACAGAGAGAGCCCAGAGAGAGCCATGTGTGGAGTTGTAATGACAGAAACGGGCCAAATCTCAGCCCAGGTCAGCTCAGAGATGAGCTGTGGTTGTTGCAGTTCCTTATTCAAGTGCAGCTTCTTCCACCAGTCACAGCTGGAGAACCAGTGATTTATGCACTTATTTGTGTTTTTGCAGGGCCTTGACCAAGACCTTGTCTCCATCCAGAAAAATTAAGGTGGATGATTTCCAAACCAGACATTCATGAATATAATCCTTATTTATGTGAGAACTTCCACAAGCCTAAGCTTTTTACTGCCATTGCACTTGTAGTGCCTTTAATGGCTGTAGGTACATAACAGGCAGACCTTCACAAGAACAACACCATCATTCAAGTTCAGTAATCCTTTTCCAAGCAGATGCTGAAGGATTTACCAGGACCTCATGATATGTACACCTGGAAACCTCTGAATTTGATTTAAAGGGGTTCACAGAGTTGTAATTAACTCAGAACTGCCAAGCACAAATACAGTTCAAGGAAATAGTATTTCAGCTTTTCGGCGCTTAAACGGACAAACGAATTAATCCTTGGCAATTACTGAGTTAAAAGACTTAACTCATGATTCGAAATACTCCCATACAATCTTGTTTCCAAAGCTTTCATTAACTGAGCTAATAATTACTACTACAATTAGAGATGTGAGACATTAAAAAGTCCAAGATAATAAAACATACGTAGTTATTAAAAAAAATTACCAGTCAGTTTTGCAGTGAGTAAGAAATTCACCTTGTCTCTTGTTTGGAAACGTTCCATATCCACACAGTACTCATTTTTTTTAACAGTAAAATGGTCTCCTTTGTTGTCACAAATCATCCCAGGACAGCCCCCAAACGGTGCTTTTCTCTGTCTCCTTGTGTTTACCTGGAGCAGCCTGTGGTTGACATCACAGGTCTAAACTTGTGGAAAGGTTATTTTCTCTGGAGGATATGAATGGAGATAGAATGTCTGATGGTTTCTGACGGGGTCTTGTATCATCATAGATGGGATTTTTCATTCATTTCCTTGTTTTTGTCCTGTTTAATACAAAGGCAATTCAGTGTTGGTAATTGAAGGAATGACATCAAATGCTGAACTAGGCCAACACTGGGATCTCGAACAATCGTGTCTTTATGGCAAAGCATCTCCCCCCAGAGAGGCGGGTTCTCAGCAGAAAGGAAAGCTTGGAAAAAGGAAGACGTGGGTGGGAACGGAGTCACGAAGATGCAAAGGGTGCTTGTCAGTGAACTGTTTGGGAGTTTGCCTGGTGGAGAACAAGGGAAGGGGAGGAAAAATTGCCTCCTTTTTAAAATACTCAATGTGGTATTCTCATGCACAGAGTATCCCATCTTCAACCAGGCCAAGGGTTAACAAATGCAAATGGTCTGTTTAGCCAGATCTTAAACAGATACCCTTTTTCTTTTTGGCTTGTTACCATAATTATCTCTTGCCAAGAAAGCACGGAAAAATGCTGCTTTGCATCAATACAGAGTGATTTTTTTTTTTTTTCATTCCCTAACTCTTGGGTTAGACTCTCAACAGGAAAAACAGTTATTTACAGGCCTGTGGTGTGTCTCGGCTGTCCCCTGGCCACCCCAGGACACGCTCACTCACCCAGCAGGGTTTGCTCAGCTGCTCCCAGGGCGAGCAAGGGACCCTGGTGCAAGACCAGTGGAAATTGGGATGCAGCCTTTGGGAGAGTTGAGGGCTCACTCTGTGATCCTGTTGTACCATCCATGTTTGTGGAGTGTTCCTGGGTCGGTAACTGAAGGTGCTTGCCATAATTTTGTACTCTTTTAGGAAGAGAATGAGAAAGCACTGATCCTGATTTTGGTTTGCAAAAAGCAGGATGACAGAGGACCAAGAGTAAGATATCTGTAGAACCTAATGAGTAAAATGAGTTATTTGGAAGTTGCTCTGCAGCTATTATTTTTCCCTCCCTTGAATGGTGTGTGTCCGTGCATGAGCATCAGTGTGTGCATAACTCAGCAGCCCTGGGCAAGGGGAACTGGGAAATTCACAAGGCTGTGGCAAAAGGCAAGAAGTTACAAGGGGGAGGCGAATGCACCTTGAGGTCCTCTCTCCCTCCCTGCCCACAGGTTGATGGACACTCTGGGATACAGCTTTGCTTTGCAGTGGGGATGGACTTTACACAGAATCTTATCTTTATGGCTTGTCTTACCTTTTTCTCTTGTTGGTGGTGGCTCATGTCAGAAATTCTCCCTGAGCAGGTCTCCCAGCTGCAAAAAGCTCCAGTTAGTGACAATTCCTCAGGATAAAGCTTCAAGGTTTTGGGGAACAACAAGAGAGAAACAGGCTTAAACCAAAATCAGAACATGTCTAGGCAGTGAAATCCTCTGCCCTTGTTTTTCTTGGACACTGCAGCCTGTCTTTGTGGTAACAGTCATCAGGCAAAGCATTTGCAACAATTTATTTATGCATTTTGTCCAATTTTACTTTTCCTAATTATACTAAAAGAGTGTTTGATGTCTCTGCATTTTGTTTTTTATATTCAAATCAGATCCGAAGCCTTATGCCAGCATATTCCTGCCTGTTGGGGCTATGGATAAACTATTCACTCTATTTACCATTCAATAGTCATTCTTCCAACCCCATGATTGAGAAACCATGTGATCTAATACTAATTTTGGTCCTTGGCTGACTCTCTGAAAAGCCTACAGAGAGGAAAAGAGATTTCCAGCTTTTCCTAGCAGCCTGACTCAGTAGGAGTCCTTCCATGAACTTGCTTTTCCAACCTCAACAATTCTGTGATCTGTGGTGTCTCTAGAAAACTTTTCAACTAACATTTTTATCAATACAGATCTCTTATAAATATTTGAGGAAAACCAATAAAAAGGGTCACAAACTGAAGCAGTTTCGTGGCCTTTGCTCACATCACTGAACATTGGTATATGTTTTCCAAGCTGTGATGTTGATGGCTTTTCATCTGATTCATCTGATTTCCATATAATAAGAAAAAGAAATTGTTTTTCTCTAACTGTAGGCAATTGGATGAGCCATAAGTCAGAATTAAAATGTGATTATCTGTTATGAAGATCTCAGATTCCTTTCAAACTTTCATTATTTACAATCCTTTCCTTGGTGACATTTCAATTCTCTGGAAATTATGTTCTAAATTGTACCTAACATGCTCACCACCCACATGTAGCACATGCAATAAGCTTATAAGACAGAAAGGCTGAATGTTTCCATTTTAAATTTGGTTTTTAATGAGATTTTGGAGTGTAGGGCGAGTATTTTGCTAAAATATATGGCAGAGATTGCACAGCAAGAGTCTAACAAGGCTTTCAATGGCAGTAATCTGCAACGTTATTTTTCTGCCATCTGGGTAAAATCCACCCCGTTCTCTCCAAAGCAGTGTGAAGGTTCTGTGCGTAGGAGAAGTGTGCAGGGTCAGCAAAGCAGGAATCTCATCTCAAACCAGCCCTGAAGCTGCTGCTGTGGTTGGAGCAGGGGGAAGTAGTGGCTGCCGAATGGGAGAGCTCCAGATTTCCTCCTCGTGCCCAGCATTGTGTGGAAGGTGCTGGGCTTTTCCCACTTGGGTTTAAATCGTTTGGTAATATGAGTACAACCTGTGGGAGCGGTAGCAATGTGGAAAAGGGCACACTATGAATGGATTTTGCATTCATAGCCCTTGCAACAGGGGTGGGCGGATCCATGGTGTGTAGAGCCTCATCCCTCCTGCTCCCTTCCTCCCTCCGGAACCCCAGTGGTTCCCCACAGCTTCATCACCAGCACAGCAGGGCTCAGCTCCTTACGCACTTCGGCACCGTTTTCTCAAAAATGAAACCACATCCTCTTTTTCAGTAGAAAACATAACGTGTTGAGAGGAAAAATAATTAGAAATTTAAACTGGATCAAAGTCTGATCTCTGTTGCTTTGGCATGACCCTGAGGTAACTTCGTGGGGCTGAAGCCAACAGCTCCAGTCATTCTGCCTTTCCTTAGTTGTAAAAGAGCACAGAATCTGACCTATTATCTACTGGGAAATGCACCATTGGTGGTGATTTTTGTCTTTCTGGAGTCTCTTTCTGGAGAATAATTGGCTTCTTTACTTAGAGCAGATCTGAATATCAGAGGTCTATAGATGACATACCTGTAATCATAAAAGCTTTATATAAAGATATTCCTTTCTCATTTCATTCCAGCAGCATAGCTTAAAACCTATTTCTATAGGCTTACATATCTGGCTTCTGAAACTAGTATTTAATGTGCTGTTCACTGCTAAGTCCTTATGGGATCTGGCAATATTGAAATTACACTTTTCCCATACAGCAATTGCAGGCTTTCCAGCGGGCTGAGAGACTTCCTGGAAAGACCATACGGATTTCACTTGTCTTCACGTTAGGAAAGTATTCCCATTTTATGCACCAGTGTCCAGATTCTCAGCAAGCCTCTGCTGTTTACAGCCACAAAATTTGTCAGCTCATATGTCTGAATGCTGTGATACCATAATAGGGGATGCACCAGAAATTCCCCAAGCAGCTCTGTAGTTACATCTCCCGTGTCCAACAGACAGCTGCGGAATGTGCTCGTTGCTGCACAGTGGTACTCAAAGAACTACTGCACCCCAAATATCACGGAGGGTGCTGAAAAAGCATTGGGCTCAGTGTTTGTTGACAAAAAATCATGGGGATTTTTTGGGGATGGTGGGGAGCTGTGGCTGGCGTAGGGAGGGGCAGCTCTGGCTGGAGACCCCAGGGTCAGCATCGTGTCAGGACAGCATGTAGGGACAAAGCTAGGAACGAACTTGCCTGGGACATCATTTGTGTTACCCTGACTCTCGTAGCTGCTAGTGAGGGTCAGAGCCCACTGAGTGCAGAAGCGTGCCAAGGCATCCCAGCCTTGCAGGAGGGCTGGGGAGAGCAGTGGGGGTTGTTGGATGCTGGGATACACAGAGGCAGGTCTGAGCCCACATTCCTGTTTTTAAATCTTGGCTCTGAGGCAATCCTTCCTCACTTCTAAATTTTAGAGCACCCTCATCTAGATTTTCTCCAAGCCTGTCTCTGATCCACTGTCTATAAATAGTCTTTGCTTTTAGCAGCTAAAATGAAAAAAAAAAAAAAAAGGACGGGGTGTGCACTTTGCTGCGGAGCTCGCAGAGCTCGCCTCTTCAAAACACTCTTGTTAGTGGGAAGGGGAGGAAGTAATGGGTGTTTGACTAAGTTAATGCACTTGGTGAACCATTGGAGAGTTGCCAGCTCTCATTTTTAAATAAATGCCAACATTAATTTTTAAAGTTTAAATGCATATTTTGCATTTTTGCTCTCGGCTCTCCTGGGTTGGGTTCTCTGGCACTTTCCGAGGTGCAGGAGCCGGAATGGCCGGGTCTCCCTGGGGACCTCCCCGTGGAGGCAGCTGGGAACAGGTGCTTGGAGCTCCTCCGTTCCCATGGCATTTGCTACGTGGGTGTAATTCCTTCCTTGCAGAGAAAGCCTTACCTGCTGCT